>APFE030194551.1:0-41540 GCA_000404065.3 Pinus taeda | reverse complement strand
GGAAACCATGAAAGATAATCAGCTCTAATGTTATGACAAAGCTTCTAAAAAAGGAGCAAGGAGGTGTAATTGCACAATTATGTTCGCTAGATGTTTCCACATTGGAATCATCTATTTTTCCAGATCTCCAAAAAGTCCTAGACAATCATTCCAACATATTTGAGACTCCCAAAGGTCTCCCACCTATGCGTGATCATGATCATGCTATTCATCTGATTCCAGGAAGTTTTCCTCCAAACATCAAGTTGTACAGATATCCCTATGCCCAAAAGAGTGAAATTGAACGTATGGTTGCAAAAATGCTAGAGGCTGGTATAATTCAACCAAGTCAAAGTTTTTTCTCTGCTCCAGTAGTATTGGTGCATAAGAAGGATGGATCATGGCGCATGTGTCCAGATTATAGGGAGCTCAACAAGCTCACTATTAAAGATAAATTTCCCATTCCTGTCATTGATGAATTACTGGATGAATTGCATGGATCAATTTACTTCACCAAGTTGGATCTTCATTCAGGATATCATCAAATCAGAATGAAGACTGAAGACATTCCGAAAGCAACATTTAGAACTCATGAGGGTCATTATGAATTTTTGGTCATGCCTTTTGGCCTTACCAATGCACCTTCTACATTTCAAGGTTTGATGAATTCCATTTTCAAACCCTTCCTTAGAAAATTTGTGTTAGTATTTTTTGATGATATACTAATATACAACAAGTCTTGGAAGGATCACATCCAACATGTTGACATGGTGCTCAAACTATTAGAGGAGAAACAATTATATGAAAAAATTTGCAAATGTTTCTTTGGAGTACAAGAGGTGGAATATTTGGGTCATATTGTATCTCATGAAGGTGTTAAGGTAGACCCTAGCAAAATTAAAGCCATTAAGGAATGGAAAATCCCCACATCCATAAAGCATCTATGAGGATTCCTCGGGTTGACAGGGTATTATCGCAAGTTTGTTAAGAATTATGGGATAATAGCAGCACCTCTAACAACATTATTGAAGAAAGATGCATTTTCATGGAGTCCGGAAGCAACAAAGGCCTTTGAACATCTTAAAGAGGCAATGTGCCAAGCACCAGTCTTAGCTACACTGGACTTCACAAAAACCTTTATTGTGGAATGTGAGTCCTTAGGAAATGGAATTGGTGTTGTTTTAATGCAAGATGAAAGACCCATTGCTTTTGAAAGTCGTCCAATCAAGGGAAAGTTTTACACAAAGCTATTTATGAGAAGGAAATGTTGGCAATACTCCATGCACTTAAGAAATGGCGACCCTACCTAATGGGAAGACACTTCAAGGTAAAAACGGATCATGATAGCCTTAAATACTTTAGAACAAATATTATCCTCTGAAGAGCAACAAAAGTGGGTCATAAAGATGTTGGGTTATGACTTTGAAATCATCTACAAAAAAGGGAAGCAAAATGTGGTGGTAGATGCACTCGCTAATAAGATGAGAATGGAAGCATGTTCCGCCATTCCATATCCACCAGAAAGAAAAGAACAAGGAGAATGAAAATCACGAAGAATGTGGGCACATTCGAAAGTACAAACAAGAATCCATCACAGATACATTTTAGCTGGCAAAATGACTATGTAACAAAGATGCGCTATACCTCATAAAAATTCCCAGCTAAACAAAGATTCTGTAGAATGCACACCCCTGAGAGGGCACCTCAGGAAAACTACACAGGAAGAATAATTTATGGGAGGCCCTTAAATCAATTCAAGTTTTTGGCGGAGGTTTGGTTCAACAAATAAAGTTGAAACATAAGACACCGGGTCTATTACAACCTTTATCCATCCAAGCCAACGTTGGGAGGAGGTTTCAATGGATTTTATCACAGGTTTACCCAAGTCTGAGGGAAAGAGTGTCATCATGGTGGTAGTTGACAGACTTACCAAGTATGCACACTTTTGTGCATTATCACATCCATTTAAAGCTAGTACCGTTTCTACTGCATTTATGGAAACAATTCAAAAGCTACATGGAAACCCAAAGATTATTGTAAGTGACAGAGATCCCATTTTCACTGGAAATTTTTGGACATAATTATTCTCTTGTCTTGGTACTCAGTTAGCTCATAGCTCATCTTATCATCCTCAATCTGATGGGAAAACTGAGATAGTAAACAAATGTTGGAAGGATATCTTTGTTGCTTTGTATCTGATAAACAGACACAATGGGTCAAATGGTTGCCTCTAGTTGAATGGTGGTATAACACTTGCTTCCATACTGCAACAAAAATGACCCCATTTATAGCACTTTATGGATATCATCCACCAGCCATCACATCATATTTAAGAGAAAATTCTAAGGTTAAAGCAATGGAAGATCACATCGAGCATCAACAACAAGTTCTCCAACTCTTAAAGGATAACCTCACCTTGGCGTAGAATAGAATGAAACAATAGGCAGATCAACATCGCAATGAAAGAAGTTTTGATGTAGGTGATTGGGTATTCCTACTGCTACAACCATATAAACAAATGTCCCTCAAGCAAGCTAAGAATGATAATAAATTATCACCAAAGTATTATGGTCCATACAAGGTGTTGCAAAAGATAGGTACTATGGCATACAAATTGGAGCTTCCTGCAGCTTCCCGAGTGCACCTAGTTTTCCATGTTTCATGCTTAAAGAAGTTTATAGGTGACAAGCTTCCAGTTCAAACAATATTGCCAGAAATTGATGAGAAAGGAAAAACCATATTGGAACCTGAAGCAATCAAATAAACAAGAACTCGACAGCTACGAAATCAATCAATTTCAGAGTATCTCATCAAGTGGAAGAACTTACCCATTGAAGATTCCACATAGGAGGATGAGAATTTTATACAAAAGAATCTAGAACTACTCAAACGTTGAGGACAACACTTTTTTGAAGGAGAGGGGAATGTTAGGTCCTTGTAATACTAGTGATTCCCCCATTAATATTGTCATTGTATCCCTTATTGTTATTGTTGTGCACCTATTGTCCCCATGTTGTTCTTATTGTGCCCCATAGGATCCCACTATTGTTATTTTTGTACCTTTATATTATTATTGTTAGGTTGGCTTTGGTTATATTGTGACCCCTTAGACTCCTATATATAGAAATGAGGTTTTGGCATTTGAATCATCTAATAATTGTTCATTTGTGGAATGTAAAGGAGGTTTCCCCCTTGAAGAGGCTTATTTCTAAGGCATTGATCTATCTTTTCTATATTTTTGTGCGATAGTTTCATAACATGGTAATTTACCTTTAGTCTTGTCATTCCCTTTCTAATCCTGTTTAGATTTGTGTAGAGCCTCATGCATGCTTCATTTTGACACCCTCCCTTACCAATTTTTTCTCTCTTTGACCACCATGATCAAATCAAAAGGCATCAACCTACAAGGTTTTTGGCATGCTAAGGTATTTAATTGTCTTATCTTTCATATTTAATAATGTTCCTTAATATTGAATTAGTGTTTGTATTAACTACCAAATTCATGCAATTCTGCAACTAATCTATGTTTTTGTAGCCAACTCAAGGTTTATAGGATTCGAGGTGCCAACGAAGAAGAAAAAGATATGGACAGGTGGATATTGATCCCTTCAATGATTCCCTCCTACCCATCTGAATCAGATCATCAAAGGATTGTTCGATTGCATGGTCAAAGGGTGAAAGTCAACGTGTTGCTGAACAGGCGAGAGAGAGTCTGAAAATCTTATGCTTCACGATTTGCTTTGCTAAATAGAAAATAGTGAGAAAATGATATTTTGGTACCTATTAGAAGCTAAGTTTAGAAGTTTGTTAGCTAATGGTAGGCATAAAATCCTTGAACAATTATTTGACACGGGCTTTTATAAATACCGTGCAACAAAACATGAACAAAGGTTGAATTTGATGTATGCGACAATGATGTTTTAAAAACTTCATTTTCTTTTTAATCAAGAATGAAGCTTGATGCATAGCTGACTGTGTGATTAGAGTTTCGTGACAGACTGTTTATGGAGGGCCCCTGCAAACAATGAAGGTTCTGCATTTCTATATTTCCTTTTTATCATTTATTTCAGTTATTTATATGCTCTATAATCGTTTTGCAGCATTGATTTTAATTAAATAACAATAGAAAGATTTCACTAATGATGATAATTGTAGCATAGAAACCTTTCATAGATTTATTTACAACTTTCATTTCAAAATCATTTCATAGATTTCTTTACAATTTCATTTAAGAGTGTTTCATTTTAGAACATGAACGATTTCCTTATAGTTTTGTTTCAAATTATTTCATTCTAAAGCATAAGTGGTTCCTTTGTAGTTTTGTTTAGAGCATTTCATTTCAAAAGCATTTTATTTCAAAGCATGAATGAGAAGATGATGGTTTTCATTTTAACTAGAGGTCAATTTCATTTTAAGTTTTATGCAAAGGATTGTTAGCATGTTAGATGAATACTTCCGCTTTTAGAGATTAAATTTGTGTTGAAATAGATTAGTTAATTTTTTATTTACTCAATAAGACAGTGTAAATTTGGTTTAGTTTCATTTTAAAAGTGTAAAGAGCATTTTTGATTTCATTAGAAAGGAGTGAGCAAGAATGTGACTGAGATTGAATATGTTAATTTCATTTTCTCTAAAGAGTAAAATAGGAACACAAAACATCCTTAGAAATAATTTTCAATAACTCAATCATACACATTAATAATCTGAAGGCTTCTAGCATATATAGTGCACTTGCACTTCACAAGTTTACCAATTCCAGTTGATAATTTATGTAACAATTTAAGACAATTAAATTGACAAACATTTTGGTGCCATTGTCGGGGAAGTGTAAATGGAAGTCTTTATCTTTTCATAATGAAAAACAAAAACATGATATGTGCCATAGGGAAAGAGATTTTAGAGGCAGATTTGTAGGTAGAGGTAAGAGTTTAATTCCAACAGCATCACTCACCCCACCACGACCTTGTAGTGCCATACGACCCACACAAACTCGAATTCCATCCATAGCCAGCTAACACAAACACCTTGAGGTATTAAGAGCTAAAATCAAACGTAGAGATTCACCAACTTCATCAACAAAATATATAATAGAAGAAGAAGATCCCATATCTCCAACAACAAGAATAATTTTCCTATATTCAACTGGAGAACAATTTCTAGCTCAAGAAGTGGAAGTTCCCGTTGAAGAAGAGGAAGAAGAAATCTACTCTAAAAAACCATTGGTAGAAGAACCAAAGGAACTAGTGGAAGTTGAAAATCCAATTTTGGAACCAAAACCCTATATTAGTTTTGAAGAATCTACAATGGTTGGAGAATGGGAAGGAGAGGTACATAATGTGAATTGTGAACAACCTAGGATTGAAGGAGGAAGAGGAGGAAAGAGGGGAGGTGGAAGAAGTAGAGAAAGAGGAAGATGGAGAGGAGAATATATAAATAAGGAACCTTTTGGATTTATTATCCTCGATGAAGATACAACTGTGACAATGAAAAATATCTCACCCTCTATCCTTCCAAAACTTCATGGACTGAAACATTTCTCTTTGAATTTGAAGTCTTGTGTAGATCATATGATTATTTGCATGATACTCAAAAGTTGAAATTATTCCCTGCAACCTATTAAAGATGCAACATTAAAATGGTACATGGGTTTAGGAATAAATTCCATAAGAACACGGGAACAAATGAAAACTACATTCTTAGAGAAATATGAGGGCTACTATATGCCCCATAATATTAAGGACGGAGTATTTAAAATGGTACAAAAAGAAGATGAAAACATTGAAGACTTCGTTGAAAGATTTGCTTATAATGTTAAAAGGGCAAAAATGAATAATCTGGATGAGGAAACTTTGAAAGCTCTCTTATTAAAATCAATTAGAGATGAGTGGATTGATCTTCTCAATCTAATGGGTAAGGGAGACATTTCTTATTTGTCACTAGGAGAAATTTGTGAGTTATGCATATACATTTCAAGAGGAAAAGAAAGAACTGGAAAAAATCCAAGAGATCCTCTTTTATCATGGATTAATAAATCTACAGCTAGGACAATAAGTAGAGAAAAATTAAGTAATTTTCTTTATAGTTTTAAAACATATTTTAGGGAATCTTAGTGAATGAATTGACACCCTTAAAATACAAAACAAGAAAAAGGCTAAAATTTTTGCATTATCCATTTTTTGTCCAAAGTGCAGAAAGAAACATGCCTTGAGAGAATGTCCTCTTGATTTAAGGAGTGTAGAAACTTGTGTTATATGTGAGGAAAATCACAATAAGAAAGAATGTCCCTGAATACTAGGTCTTAAAGCTGTTTATCAAGAAGAAGTAGTACCAAATCAGGTAGATCCTCTTTGTTTTATTGCTAAAAGACCATGGCAAAATTCATAACCAAATACGACTCAAGGTTTTAACACCCACCAAACATTTGCACAACCATCACAAAGTAATTGGAATGCCCCAATGCCTTAACAATCTTCACCACAACCTTAGTCACAAGGATGGAAAAATACTTACGAAAAATACCCTCAATATCCTCAATATCCACAATTTCAACAATCATATCCTATTTTTCCTCCACAATATTATCCTCAGCTTGTTCAACAAACTCAACCCCACATTTTGAATCCACAAATTCTATTGCCTGCCTAATCACTTCCAAATCTGAATAATAATAAAAACTCACAACCTGTTTATAATATGGAAGGATAAAATTTCCAAACTTACATGATAACTCCACTAGATCTAAACAATGTCCAACTTAGATCTGGCAGAGTATTGGAGAAAAAGTCATTGTCAGTTGTTATTCAGGAAAGTGAAAAGATCTCTAAAGAAGAGAAGTCTCTTAATGAAAAAGAAAAAACTCAAAAACAATTTACTCCAACACATCCAAATAACTCAACTCCTATTATGGAACAACCTTCAATATGTGTTTCAAAACCACCTTTCCTTGAGAAATTGAAAATTGATGGAGTACAAAAACATATTTTATTGCCTAATTATGATATGTTAGATGAATTGAAGAATGTTTTCATAAAAATTCCTTTGCTACAATCCATTAAGGAAATACCAATTTTTGCAAAGACAATTAAAGAGTTGAGCATAAAGTAACCAGGAAGAAAAAGAAAAGAAGTCAAAATAATCCAACTAGTCGGGAAAATTGCAGATATCATAATGGGTAAAAAAACAATTCAAAAATATCTTAATCCAGGAAGTCCCATTGTCAAGACACACATCAATGGAGTAGAGATCCCAAATACATTGGTTGATATAGGAGAAGCTATAAACATCATGAGTAAGCAAACTATGAATCAACTAAAACTTCATAATCTTCAATATACACCTACATTGTTACAATTAGCAGACAGATTAATCAAACTTGATGGTGTATTAGAATATATATATTTGTATCCTTAGATTCTTGGGAATATCCCATTGATTTCATGATTTTAACACCCAAGAATAACTTAGGAGGACATCCATTGATTTTAAGAAGACCATGGTTGGCTACAATTGATGCTTTCATAAGTTGTAGATCTGGTGACATGTTTATCTCTAATGGAAATTCAACAAATAAATTCACACTGTATCCACCTGCAAGAACAACGATAGAAGTTGAAAATGAAGAATGGTTTAGATGATGACATTGATATAAGACCAATATTTTCTACTTCACAAATAGATGAGGAAGATTAAATTTTGAATTTAATGGAAAATAACGAGTCTTCATCATATTGTGAATCTAATAAGAGTTTTCAAGAACAATGGAATATTGAATATTTATCATCTTGTCAACTATCCTTGCATTCTATGGAAAAATTTGGCAATTCCACAATTTAAATATTTTAAAAACATTGAATATCAATAATACATTGGAAGAATTTCAAAAGAAAGAACTAATAAAGATTTTGCAAGAACATTGCTCTGCTTATGCATGGAAATATACTAACATAAAGGGAATTGATCCTAGTACTTGTATACATCATATTTACACAGAAGAGAATGCCAAACCAATTTGACAACCTCATGTATCCAAATCTAAGGGAAATTGTTAAAGAGGAACTACAAAAACTGGTGAATGTAAATTTCATCTATCCAATATTAGGCAATTGATGGGTTTTACCCTTAGTAATTGTTCCTAAGAAGAATGGAAAATGGACAGTATGCATTGACTATAAGGAATTGAATAAAGCCACTTTAAAAGATCATTTTCCACTTCCTTTTATAGATCAAGTTTTAGATATATTGGTAGGAAAGAAATATTTTTCATTCTTGGATGGTTAACGGGTATAATAAAATCCAAGTAGTCCCAAAAGACCAAGATAAAGCTACCTTTACCTTCACATGGGGAACTTATGCTTACCGAGTACTTCCTTTTGGATTATGTAATGCACTTGCAACATTCCAAAGAGTAATATTAAGATTTTTTTTTTGATCTAATTTATGATTGTTTGGAAGTATATATGGGTACAGTTTATGGAAATTATTTTGAAGAAGCTCTTAAAAATCTGGAAAACGCTCTCATTAGATGTAAAGAGGCAAATCTCCCATTAAGCCATGATAAATGTTTTATGATGTTTACTCAAGGAATTGTTTTAGGACACCATATTTCAGGAAATGGAATTAGAGTGGACACATCTAAAGTAGAATTTATTTCTAAATGATCAATTCCAACTTGTCAATGAGATGTTAGGAGTTTTCTTGGTTTCACTGGTTACTATAGAAGACTAATAGAAAACCTTACAAAAACTGCATTCCCACTTTTCAAACTGCTCACAAAAGACTGTGAATTCAATTGGAATTCTAATTTCCAAAAGGCCTTTGAAAAATTAAAGGAGAAAATCTATGAAGCACCCATTCTTAGAGGACCAAATTGGAAACTACATTTTCACATTTCAACTGATGCTTCAGACACAAATTTAGGAGCTGTACGAGGACAAAAGTATTTAACTCCTTATGCCATTTATTACACCAATAAAAATTTGACTCCTGCAGAGTTAAATTACATTGTAACAGAAAATGATTTTTTAGCTGTTTTCCATGCCATCAATAAATTTAGTCATTACATTACTGGCTGTGAAACTTTTGTACATAGAGATCATTATGTAATTAGGTATTTATTGAATAAACATGTCACTAATGGATAAATTACAAGATGGTTGCTCTTGTTGCAAGAGTTTAACATCACTATTTTGGATTGACTTGGGAAACAAAATACAGTTGCTGACTTTTTGTCTAGGATTCAAAATGATAATAATGATGTACCTATAGAAAACAATTTCCCTGATGAATATCTTTTTGTAGTATCTACTAAATTACCTTGGTTTGCATATATTCCTAATTATTTGGCTAGAGGGAAGTTACCATCATATTCGTTTCCTTGAGAAAAATGACAGTAATTCAAATTAGTGCATCTTATTCATGGTTAAATGAAGAATTGTATAAAATAGGGCCATATCTGATCATTTGAAGGTGTGTTAGAGAAGATGAAGTACTAGAGATATTGAAAGCTTATCATGATGGCCTTCCCTTTTTAAGGATGCCAAGGAGTATGTTAAGATATGTGATAGTTGTCAAAGTATGGGGAAATCTGTTCCCTCTGATGAAATGCATCTACAACCTTAGGTACTTATCGAGCCTTTTGAATAATGGGCTCTGGATTTTGCTGGTCCAATCAGTCCACCATCGAGATAGAAAATGTACATTCTTGTTTGCACTTTTTATGTTACAAAATGGGTAAAAGCAAAAGCACTTCCTTTTGCTACTGAAAATGTTGTAGTTTCATTTCTTTTTTAGGATATCTTTACTCGTTTTGGTGTCCCAAGGGAAATTGTAATGCAAGGTACTCAATTCACATACAAGTTGGTAGAAAAGATAATGGACAAGTATAAAATCAAATATCAGAAGTTCAATCCATATCATCCTCAAGCAAATGAACAAGTGGAGTCCACTAATAAAGTAATTGAAGTAATTCTCACCAAAACTGTGCATCTGCATAGAAGAGATTGGACATAAAAGCTTCTAAAAGCTTTATGGGCACACCATACCACATGGAGAAACACTATACTGCATACTCCCTATGAACTTTTTTATGGGAAGAAAGTCCTTTTTACTATTGAGTTTCAAGTAAAAAATTTCAAGACAACAATTAAATTGGGTCTTGATCTTTCATAAGCACAAAAACAAAGAATGGAGCAACTAAATGAATTTGACGAGATAAGACAAGATGAAATCTAAAGAACCAATCTAGTTCAACAACAGAGATCTAGAAGGCATGACAAATATATCAAAGAAAAAAATTTCCAGCTAGGAGATTGGGCATTAATTTTTGATTCAAAATTCAAAGATTTTCAAGGGAAATTTTAAACTCATTGGCTTGGGCCTTATGAGGTTGAAACAATTTTTGATAATGGTGTGGTTAGTATCAGAACTATTGATGAAGAAATAATCACCTTCCTTGTAAATGGTCATAGATTAAGAATTTATCATAAGTCATTGACAAAGGAAGAGTTTATCAAATATCTGCAAGACAAAACTCATTTTCAGTTGCTTAAGAAGAATTTTCCTTCTCCTCCAACTTGAATCACAAACCTTGTTCTTTTATAATATATATATATATATATATATATATATATATATATATATATATATCTTATCTATATAATCTATATATATTATATATATATATATATATATATATTTATATAAAAATATAATATGAAAAATATATAAGAGAAAAAATAGATAAATGTGTATAAACATGAAAACCAACATTGTTGGCATGTTTATACAGAAAATTCAGGGTGAAAACCAAGTAAATTTTGCATCCTAAATTTTCTTTCCCATTCTTATTTTGTTTTTATCCCTCTTCTTATTTTTAGAATAATTAGCTATAGAATTAATGAGATTTTGCAGCTTTGATAGAATTCTGCAGCTGATATTTGATAGGAACCACTAATTAGAGAAATTGAAGAAATGATCAAATCCACCCTTGGAAGCACCTGGAGACAATGGAAAAAGGAGCAATCAAATGTTAGAATCATCAATTCAAAAGGTATGCAAATATTTGATTTAATAATAAGAGTCAAATAATCAGTATATGAATTACATGGACAATATACTGTCGGTTCAAAAACCATCATCGCTGAAAGTGATATGAAGATATCTTGTCATATCAAATAAAAAAATTTGTAAACCGTTATTCATCCCTCATCATTACACAACACTCCATTATCAAATTCCACATTTAGTGTTGAGGTCGCCCGACTCATATTCATTCATACCCTAATTGTCACTTAACTTCACTTATTTTTCCTCTCGCTCTCATTCATACTCTCACCAAAAGCCATTATCCCGAAACCCTGACTCATACCCTGTCAAGAAGCAAATGATGAGGTGAAACTTCTCAACCATGGGCATCATAGTGAGAATAAAACCAAATGGTAGAAGATTTATGGAAGGATATCTGCAGGTGAAAGAAATGCTGCAGAAAGCACAATTGCTATAATTCATGGAAAAGTTTGATAGTTTTAACAAGGAAGCAACCATATCATTTGCTGGATCTTTTGATGGAGTAGAGGTTGAAATTGGAGACATCAAGTTTGCAGTGATAGAATCTCTTATTGCTGAAGCCACCGGTCTGTCAAGAATTAGAGAGAGATGGTTTAAGAACAGGGGTATTGAAGGAGAAGAATGAAAGACTTTCTTGAAAAACCCAGGTATGGATATCACTATTTTTAAGAAAGGAATTCCTAGTACGACACTTAAGGGTAAATGGAGAAATTTGTTGCTAGTAATTCAGAAATTTGTCACCTGTGAAGGAAGACTTGGTTGTATGTTCTTTTCCCACATTCATTTGATGATGCATTTTATCGAAGAGAATGAAATCAATCTTCATTATTTTCTATTAAATAGCTTAAGTAAAATACCTGGGAATGTTCAGGAAAGGATCCAATTCATAGAGAACACCATGTATCACCACGATCTTATAAAAATACTCATTGAATTTCATCTTGAAAGCCTAGGAGATAATTGCGATAACTTCCTAGTTAGAAATAATTTTAAGGAGGAGGATAAAGAGCCACCTAGAAGAAGCAAAGAAAAAAGAGGAAGGATGAGAATATATGAGAATCCTATTAAAAATTTACCTCAAAAACAACTACAAGAACAATTAGAAGATGAGACTCCTATTGCATAAATTTTAGGAATCATTAAAAGGCAATCTGTTAGAAGAAATAAATCCATCAAAAAGGAAGAAAACACATCCAAGAAAATAGAGGAAGCTAAAACAGAGAAGAAAAGAGCTAAAACAGAGAAGAAAAGAGCTAAAACTAAAATCACTTTTCCATCAAATGTAATAAGAAGCATCGGGCTTAAACAAAAACCATCTCAACAGTCTAAAATGTTGTTAAATTGGAGGAAGAAGAGAAAATGAAAGTTCCATCACCTACTGTCATCTCACCTATTCATAGCCTGATCCAAGTGGATATTGGTGGCCACCCGCCTATTCCACATAGACCCCCCAGTTAATTTCATCTGTTTCCTTGTTCATTTTAGTATTTACTATTTTAGCAGTTTTTTCGGGTCTTGAAATTTCGGAGCAATTTTTTTTTTTTAACTGTAACGGGTATAATTTATTAATGAGGTATGGTTGGGCCTAAGCCTAATCAACCATCTTTACACAACTTTTCCTTGCATCTTTACCGTCATTATAAAGAAACCACATGCCTAGGAAGTCTGGATTGCCTGGACGATACACTAGAGAGTACCTCCCAAAACTCTGCTCGTTATCTGAAATGTTGACAAGAGTTGCAGTGGCTTTAGCGGGAATCCACTGGAGGTTCTGGCACGTGAAGACATACTTTCCCTTGTAGGCTTTTGTTTTCAGATTCAGGCTATTACAATATGGTGATGTCAAAGCTGAAGTTCTCCATCCATGCCCAATCTGATTGCAGAAGCATCGACAGAGTAGAAACCAACAACGTCCATATGGTTGCCATGGTATTGATTGAAAAGCATATAACACCTTCAGAATCAGAGGAAGAAAGGCTTGGTAGTAATAATGAATGAATCCTCTATTTATGATGTCCTTAACAATGCAATTGCAGGGCAGCCGCCTTTATCTAGATGGAAGCAGCCACCACATAGTCTGGTTGTTTTAAAGATGGAAAAAGGCCCCCAGATTTATCTGTGCACATCGTGCTATACACTAATGCAAGAGATGTGCCGAAAATGTCAGTCATAATCCTCTCAAAATTGTTCAAAATGTTGTAATCCTTGCTTCTTGCTTCTTGTTCAATTCTGCGCTTGAGTAAGGAATACAATATGAGATAGTGTTGTTGTCGTTGTTGTTGAGAGTTCCCGGTGCTAAGAGACAGCCTTTGTTTGCCATTTCATCCGCCTCACTATTCAAGCTTCTGAGGATATGGTATATTTTGAAGGAAGTGAAATCTTGCAGAATTATCTTTAACCTTTTTAGAGACTTGTTGAGAATAGCATTGTTGAACTGGTCGTCCGAGATGATCTTCTTAATGAGGATTTCAGAATCTCCGAATGATTGGCATTCTTTGATGCCTTTATCCTGGACTATTTGGTAGGCTTTTGTGAGAGCAAGGAGCTCTGCCTGATTGTTTGTGCGAATACCAAGCCCCCAGCAAAAGTGGACATTTCTCGGATTGTCTGAGAAGTAGATGACTCCTCCAGCTCCCGCAGCCCCTGGATTTCCTTTGGAGGTACCGTCGAAAAAGATTGAAGTTGTGTTTTGGATCTTCCACCAAGTTTGAAAGGCAGCTTCAGGTTCTCTAATTTTCCAAGATGGAGTGGGGAGGGGAGGGGGGAGGGAGCGGGCTTTGCTTATGGGATGAGGGCTATGAAGGTTCAACCAAGCCTTTTCTGAGGGGAGGAGGGAGGAGTCAGATTTTTGGGAATGCAGGAGGACAATTTCGAGAAGAAGAGCTTTTGCAATTGAGGCAGATTTAGCAGGAGAGCGTGTGGAATTGTTGAAGATTAAGTCGTTCTGGGCAAGCCATATTTCCCAACATACAAATTTGGGGATGGAGAGCCAAATGTGAAACCAAAGGGATTTATTAGGGATATTATGAGGGTAACATTGAAACCATTCAGTAAAGAGGTATGCCACGGAGCTGTGCTGGGGAGGGGAGGCAGGCAGTCCAAGAAGAGTTAGTTTCCAAACTCCTTTGGCAAAGTCGCAATCAATGAACAGATGGGAGGCTGTTTCTCCAGATTTTCTGCACATTGCGCATCTATGAGGCCCAACAATATTACGTTTTGACAGGTTATCCCCTGTGAGCTGTTTATTCTACATGAGAATCCAAAAAAAGAAGTTAACTTTGGGTAGCCCTTGGTGCTCCAAACCTGTTTCCATAACGTTGGAGTTCTCAATCTATCTTTTTTTGGTCTGCAGGGTAGTATAACCCAAAGCTGACGTATAGGAACCTGTATCACCCCACCCCAATCTGTCTGCACTGTTGCGGTGGACCGAAGCTGCGTTTGAGAGCAACGATTTGAGGATTGCAAGTTGGTAGTGGAACTGGGCCGACACGGGTGGGAGTGCCTAGTCGATCCAATTCCTTTTACTATCCCATGTTGAGATTTCATTCAACTTTCTTATACCTGCTCCGTGGAGCCATTCTCTAAGCTCCTGGATTTCTTCGTGGGAGTTAAGAGGGGGGCTATTCATGATGCAGTCTTTCCAGAGAAGGATCTTCTCCCCGTTGCCAGGTATGCGGTACAAATGTTTCCTGAAACTGCTAATGCTTTTCCTATAGAGATTCCAGGAGTGAGTGCCTGCGAGAGTATTGTTTGCTGACAGATGCCTAAGAGAAATCCCCTACGCGTATTTGGAGGTTAGCGTTTCACTGACCGGGTGTGAGGGATCTGAATATATTTTCCATAGGAGCTTGCATCCAAGTGACACATTAGATAAAGCAGGGTCTATAATATGTAGACCTCCGTCCAATATTGGCCGCTTGACAAGATCCCAGTTTGCCAAATGCATCTTATTGTGAGTGCCTCTGCCTCCTTTCCAGAGAAAGTCTCTCAAGAGACATGAGATCTATTCCATAATGTGTTTCAGGGCCAAAAGGAAAGAGGCTTGATATATGGGGAGAGCAGATAAGACAGATTTGAGTAAGATAATTTTCCCTCCCTTGGTTAGCCAATAACCTCCCCATGAGGTGATCTTGTCTTTAATTTTGCTAATGATGCCATGCCACAGAGATCTGTTGTTGACTCCAGATGTGAGGGGTAAGCCGAGGTATTTGATGCTGTCCCAATGGGCGAAGCACTCAAAACCAAGGGTCTGGGCT
This sequence comes from Pinus taeda, assembly GCA_000404065.3. Taxonomy (NCBI): domain Eukaryota; kingdom Viridiplantae; phylum Streptophyta; class Pinopsida; order Pinales; family Pinaceae; genus Pinus; species Pinus taeda. The sequence goes on along the minus strand of APFE030194551.1, from coordinate 26,241 downwards.
ATGGTATTGAGCTTGTGTTGGCTTACATTCCATCCATAGATCGAACTCTTTCTGTCATTTATCATAGCTCCTGAAGCTCTGCAATAACTTTTTAGCACAAAATCGAAGTTAGCTACTATTCTAGTAGAGGCTCCGCCTAGGAGAAGGGAGTCATCTGCAAAGAGAGCATGGTTTATAGGCTTGAGAGCATTTGCAATTCGGATTCCTGGGAGATCACCAGAGTTCATTTCTGTAGCTAGCTTCTTGCTAAGAGAATCTGCCATGAGAATATACAAAAAAGGCGAGAGTGGATAGCCTTGCCTTAGACCACGATGGGCTTGGAAGAAGGATGTTGGGCGGTCGTTGACCATGGGGGCTATCCAAGGGTTTGAGATGCAAGCTTTGATGAGATTGATAAACAAAGTAGGGAAGCCGAAGCAATGGAGGACTTGGAGAAGAAAAGAATGGTTGACTCTGTCGAATGCATTAGCCATGTCAAGCTTAATCAGCATCCCCTTCTCTTTCCTCTGTTTGCTAGAGTGGATAGCTTCCTGCACTTGAATGGTGTTGTCCAAAATGTGTCTGCCTTTGAAAAACCCCCCTTGGGCGCTGGATAATAGTTTGTCAAGAAGGGGTTTGATTCTGTTTGCAATAATTTTGGACAAGATTTTATAGGAGGCGTTGCAAAGAGAGATGGGCCTAAACCTGCCGAAAGTTTCCGGATTAGCCTCTTTTGGAATTAGAGCAAGAAAGGTGGAGTTGATGCCTCCCCCAACCTTGGCTTTTCCAAAGAAACCTTGTATCATTTTCAGTAGATTTGTTTTGATGATGTCCCAACAGACTTTCTAGAAGTGTATTGTAAATCTGTCTGGCCTAGGGGCCTTATCTGGTTCCATTGCCCATATGACCTTGATGATTTCTTCTTCAGATAAGGGTTTCAGTAAAGCCTGGTTGTCCTCATGGGTGATGAAGTGGGGAATATGGGAGAGGAGATCTTCAGTGTCTTCTATGCTACCTTCATGCCTTGTGCCGTAGAGATTTTTAAAATGGTTTTCAACTGCAGTTTTTATTTGGTCAAATTTGTTGCAAATCTGACCTTCATCATTCTTGATCTCAGTGATGTGATTCCGAGATAGGTGGGCTTTAAACTATCGGTGGAAGGAAGGGGTGTTTCAATCTCCTACCTTTAACCATAGACTGCAAAATTTGAGTCTCCAGTGCTCTTCTTCCCTTCTGAAAGATTGATGGATATTTCTTTGATAGGCTGCTTCTTTGTTTAAAATTTCAGGGGTAATTTGAAGCCCTTCCATTCCAATTTGCAAAGTTTCCAGTTGCTGTACTTCTTCTTTTCTCTGCTGGGTAGAGGGGTTGGGGAGTTTCCTTAGCCACTCTTTTAAGGCTTTTTTGGTGGCTTTTAATTTTTGCTCCCACACAAAGCTTGGAGATCCGTTGATGGGGATATCCCAAGCCGATTGGATAGTGTCCAGAAAGCCTGCTTTTTCAATCCAAAGTGGATTGAATTTAAAGGGGATAGGGCCAAGGTCTTCCTTAGGGGCCAAAAGGAGTTGAATTGGCTTATGATCCAAGGAGAGTTTGGGGAGAATTTTTGATGAGATGAGGAGGTTTTCCAGCAACAGGGAGCTTTGGATTAGAAATCTATCCAGCCAGGCAGCAATGTGGTCAGGCCTAGTTCTGTTATTGGTCCAAGTATATTTGCCTCTCACCGGGGCAAAATCTAGGAGGTCCCTCTGCTACATTAATTCCTCTGCCAAAGGCAGCAGCTGATCTCTGCTATTGTTTCCCCCCCTTTTTTCCTTTGGCTTCATGACCAAGTTAAGATCTCCTCCCAGGATGATGCTATTTAGGGAGTGGTGATCTAAGAAAACCGAGAGAGTATTCCAGCATTCTCTTTTTTCTGCATAAATGACAGGAACATAGAGATTGAATAAGGCTATAGTTAACTTACTTTCAAGGTTCTTGAGCTCGGTGAAGATCTAGTGTTGGGTCTCATGGGAGTTCAACGGGTGGAACTGATCTTTCGACCAGAGAGTTGCAACACCTCCCGCAGTTCCCCTTGAGCTGACTGCTATGCCTTCGTTCTTCTTCCAATTAGATTTGCTGATATCCATAAGGGCTTGCCCTTTGATTTTGGTCTCTTGGAGCAAGAGGATGTCCGAGGGCTCTATTTTCATCAGATCTTTGACCGCTTCAATTTTTGGTTGGGTCCCTAAGCCTCTGCAGTTCCAAGAGACTATACGCATTATTTACCTGGCGAGGGATTTGGGATTCCTCCCTTGATGGATCTTCCTCTAGTATTTATTCCTATAGTCATCTCTATTATGGACTGGCTGCCTTGCATTTTAAGGCGCTCTACCTCCTCCTCCTTGACTGCTTTATGGGTCTTCCTACCTGTTTTTTCGAGGGTCTCTCATAGGTCTCTTCCTCTGAGGAGTCTGAAGGTTATGGCACTTTTTCTTCTTTGTTATGTCTGCGTACGAAGGCATGGAGGGGCTGCCCTGAGGAGAACCAGACGATGCATCTCCGCCTCCAACTTTATTTGCCTGAGGATCTTCTACCTGTGCTGGAGTAGTCAGATCCATTTCTGGGGGGTCTGGTGGAGGGGTTCCTTTGGGGATTGGGATCTCTTCCAGGTTTTGAGGGGTTCCATTTTCATTGCTGGTTTTTTCTTGGTTATTCCCCTTTGTAGGTCCTTTCCCAGGTGCTTTTGAATGGCCCGTTTTCTGGGCTGAGGTCCATTGATCTCCCTTGGGGATGTGACTCTGCTCTTCTGTTTTTTTTTTTTTTACAGTATTTTGCAAAATGTCCATAGCCATGGCAGTGTCTGCATTTAAATGGGATCTGCTCGTAATCCAGCTCTTGAATATGGGACCATCCAGCCACTATGAGTTTTATTACTTCGGGTAGTCCTTCTTCCAGATCTACTTCCATGCATATTTGGGCATAGGAGTACTGATCTTTCCTTATGGACTGATCAATGTATTTACCAAGGGAGTTGCCGATGATTTGGAGAGATTTCTGACTCCAGCAATGTAGGGGAAGGTGGGGAAGTCGCACCCACAATGGAACCGCAGAAGGAACATCCTGGGTCGGGTCAAAATCTGGAGACCATTTATTTAAATATAATCCCTGTGGCCCCATGAAATATGGTCCATTCCTGAAGATGAGACTCCGGCCTTTTGCTGATTCGAAGACGAATACAAAGAAGCCTTTACCTACAAAATATGATTTGATCCCTTCCTTGATCAGAGGGGACCAGTTTCTCTTGATCCAGTCTTCAACAGATTTGGGTGATGGCCAGAGGCCGGTGAACTGCCCAATGAGCCCTCTATCGGCTAGATTTAGTGCAAAGCGATAGGTTTCTTCCTCAGGGAGGGCCACCGTGGGGATGTAGTCTTTTTTCTTGACAAATTTCTGTTGTTGAGCAGATGGAGGGCATTTGCTGCATGTTTCAATCATTTGTTGAAATTCGATGACTTCAGGAGGGAGAGGGGGAGGGGGGTACGGATCCCCATCACTGGGCATGGCTGCTAGGAGGGTCACAGCAGCACGGAGCAGGCGAGCGTAGCACAGACGCGGCGTGGGTGCTCTGGGGAGCTAGGTCACGCCGAAAAAAATGCTCGAAATTTCGGAGCAATTTTGACCCCCTAAGCGAATTTTTTTTTGGGGTCTGCAACAAGCCCACAGATGTAGGCAAAGGCCTACGGTGAAAATTTTAGTACTTGGAGAGACCTTTCCAACAAGGTATCATACACGCCAAATGGAGATAATATGACCAAGTTACGACCCTGGGAAGTTGGCTGCCCAACTAACCCCAACGAGGCCCACAAACTCTTAGTGTTACATATCTTGGGGTTAAGGTTTTGGTTGTTTAAGGTTTTCTCATGTTTTCCAATAATAAATAGGCCCTTGAGCCTCATTGTAACACAATTCAGAGGCATGTAGCTGCCACATCTCTTCTTAGAGATAATATACCATCGCCTGAGCTATCTTATTTCCATTCTGTTTGTAAGTATAGTTCAATATTTTTCTATTAATGAAATGAAGTGTTTTTCTGTTGCATCTCTATGTTTATGATTATATATGTAAGTTGTTGCATTCCTGTTTAAGTTCAGAGTAGTGGTATCAGGGCGGTCTGCTCATTCTCTGTTTTTCTTTACATGACCCCAACAAGGTGAGGGTAAAAGGAGTTAAGGCTTGATCTGGTTAAACCATTGCAAGATCAACCTCGCAAAACCTAACGACCTCCCATGGCAGAAGAAAAGAAAGACGAGGGGACAAGAGATCCTTTCAAAATGTTTCTCGAGGAATCCCTTGAGCGACAGAGGGACATGATGTTGGATAACTTTGACCAGATCCTTCAACGGCTACCCACAGGCAATGCATCTTCATCTAACAACCACTTTGGATGTTCCACTCCTTTTAAGGTACAAGTTAACTTCGGTATTCCCATATTCTAAGGATTGATAGATGTAGACGTTATAAATGGTTAAATCTGTTGGAAGGATATTTTTTAGCTCATGACTTTTCCAATTGGGAAAATATTACTTTTTCACTTCTTAAAGCCACCACACATGTTAAGGACTGGTGGGAAACCTAATGTGAACAAAAGGATGAGAATGAACCCTCGCTATTTTCAGCTGCACCCACTTGGAATTCTTTTTGAGACACCATCAAGGAACAATATTACCCTATTGGGATCTATGAATACAAATACATACAGTTGACCACGTTATAGCAGGAAAGGGAGCAAGATGTGCCAGAGTTCACAAATATATTACATACCCTTCGCACGAAGCTGGGTATCAAGGATACTGAGCGGAATTTGGTGCTCAAGTATCATGGTTGTCTACACAAGTACATCCAGGTTGAGATGGAGTTCTTGGACATTTCCTTGCTCAGCACGATGTATCGGTACATTGTCAAGATTGAGCAGAAGTTTAAATAGAAGAAGCAGGAATTTGGATCTACAAATCCAAAGCAAGGAGAATGTGCCCACAAACCATAGAACAAAAGGCCAAGCCAAGGATGGGCTACCTAGGACAACCTGTCAAAGCCACAAGCAAAGAAAAACACCACGAAGATGAAGAAGGAAACGGGAAAATGGTGTGAGTTCCATAAGTGCTCCACTCACAATACAAGTGAGTGTCTGGTCAAGCAGTCACTTGTGGTCGAGCTGAAGGCTTCCGAATTAGATGCAGGTTCCGAATCTAAATCAGAACCCGATAAGGGAACTAACAGAGGGAAGCATATCATTGATGCAGAGACTAGTGCCACTGTGGCCACAAACAAGATCCAAAAGATTGAGCCTGATGATTCAGAGGAGGGGGAATGCCTCTTCCACTCATAGATGTGGGTGAAGGGTTCTCCACTACAGTTCATTGTCGACAACGAGACCCAAAAGAAACTCATTTCAGCAAAGGTCCTGAAGCAGCTGGGCCTAAATACCACAACACATCCACAACCGTACACCATCGGGTTTCTCCACCAAGTACAAGATATTTGCGTCAGCCAACAGTGCCGCCTTCCCTACAACATTAAGCCCTTCACATATGAGTTACAGTGTGACGTTGATCCTCTTGAATTTTGTGATGTATTGTTAGGACAACCATACTTGTGGAAGAGACATGTTGTATAAGAGTCTAGACCTCGCTCTGTGATTATTACTTTGGCTAATAAGTTGTACATGATACTAGAGGTAGCCCTGCCTACCACCATCTCTTAGATCACTGCGAAGCAATGCAGTAAGATAATTTCCCAGACTAGGAAATTTGTTTTCCTTAGGATTCGCCCTGAGGGTAAGAAGAAGGCTGTGTCCATGACTTCAAAGAAGGGCTCCTCTGAACAAAAACAACAAAAGGACAAGGTCACGGAGGAGTACAAGGATATTTTTGCCTCACCCACAAGGGTGCCTCTACACTGTTAGGTCGAGCACTCCATCGATCTAACCCCAGGCATGCTGCTACCCAATGGACCGATCTATCTATGCTCTGTCTTGGAGAATGATGATATCAATAGGAAGATTCAAGAACTACTATAGAAAGGGCACATCCAGCCAATATCATCACCTTGTGGGAGTCGATTGTATTGTTATAGAAGAAGGATGGGAACTGGAGGCTTTGTATTAACTATCGGGCGTTGAACAATATCACTGTCTGGAATAGGTACCCAATCCCGCGGATTGATGACCTTCTGGACTAGCTCAAAGGGGCCAAATATTTAAGAAAGATTGACTTGAATTTAGGTTATCACCAAGTGCATATTGAACCCTCTGATGTGTGGCAGGCTACCTTCAAATCCAAGGAGGGCCTTTTCGAATGGTTGGTCACGATGTTCGGATTGAAAACGCCCCTGCAAAGTTCATAAGACTGATGGATGATATCTTGCGACCCTTCTTGCGACCCTTCATCAATGCATTCGTGGTGGTATATTTAGATGACATCTTGATCTTCAGCCAGAGTTGAGAATAAGACCTCCACCATATTCAATAGGTCCTTCAAACCCTGCGACAACACAACTAACTTGGAGAAATGAAACTTTGGCCTAACCCAGGTTCAGTATCTGGTATACATTATTGATGAGCAGTGTGTAACTGTGGACACATCCAAGATTCAATTCATTCAGGATTGGCCAGCCCAAACCACTCTAATAGAGCTTTGCAACTTTTTGGGTCTTGCCAATTTATACGATAGGTTCATGTTGGGGTTCTCTCATATCACTTGGCCTTTAAGTAAAGTCAGCAAGGGCGGAGCGAAAGCAAAGTTTTTTTGGTCAGAAACCCAACAAAAGTGTTCTCTGAGTTTAAGAATAACCTTTGTTCTGCACCAATGCTCACATTACCAGATCTGCGACAACCATTTGAGATTGAGATAGATGCCTCCGACTATGTTATTGGTGCAGTTCTTACTCAGCATGGGCATCCAGTGGCTTACCATAGTGAGACACTTTTAGACAAAGTACAAAAGTACCCCACATATGACAAATAAATGTATTCCATTGTACCGGACTGCCATCAATGGAAGCATTACCTTATGGGGAAGGAAAATGGTCATCCACACCAACCACCAACCTCTATAGTTCATATAGACACAAGGGAAGTTGCAGAAAAATCACCATTAGAAATGGTCCACCTATCTGCAATATTTCCATTTGAAAATTAAGTATAATAAGGGCAACACCAATAACATCGCTGATTGCTTTAGTCAATCACCGTTCATGGCGCTGATCACTATGCTTGACTCCTATGGGCACAAGACATTAGGGTGGCCGGATCTTTACAGGAGAGATCTACAATTTGGTAGCGTATACCAGACACTCCTGGAAGGGAAGAAAGTTCCAAATTTTCACCTCTAGGATGTAATGTTATGCCACTTGGGACACATTTGTGTTCCTTCAAGTGAGAATGCCAAGATGATTTGGGAGGCATGCTACAATCAGGTCATAGGACATTTCAGAGTAGAGAAAACAATGGCAGTATTGCAGAAGTATTTTTATTGGCCAAAACTTTGTGAGGATGTTGGGAAGTACATTAGATCCTGCATCGCTTGTGCCATTACCAAACCAACCATCAAGAAGGACGGCTTGTATACTCCTCTACCTACTCCTAGCCAGCCTTGGGAATCTGTCTCCATGGATTACATGTCGGGACTTCCTTCTACTAAGCATGACAACGATTGTGTTTTCGTGGTCATCGACAGATTCTCTAGGATGGCCATCATGGCGGCCTGCAAGAAGACTATCACATCAGAGGCCACTACTAAGCTATTCTTTGAGCGAGTGTGGGTACACTTTGGGATCCCATAGTCCACTGTCTTAGATCGGGAGAGAAGATTCATGAGTACATTTTGGTCAAGTCTCTGGCTGATGCTGGATACAAAACTTACTAAGTCCACAACTTTCCATCGCCAAACTGATGGCAAAACAAAGGTTGTCAATAGGATGATCGTACACATTCTGTGCATGTACAACTCGAAGTATCCATGCACGTGGGATGAAAGTCTCCCCTATGTCCAACAAAGCTACAACAAATCTCTCCATAGCTCAACAAGCCACAACACCTTTCAGGTAGGGCTGGGATTTCAGCCATTATGCCCCATTGATGTGGCCATACCATTTGTAGGCACTCAAGTAGATTCAGCACACGTTCAATTCGAAGATGAAAGGGATAAAAACTTTATTAAGAGCATTCAACACATCCACCAATAGGTCCATGATATATTGGATAGAGAGAATGCTAAGTACAAGCAACGCTATGATCAACATCGAGTGTCACACAAGTTCTAGGTGGGCGAAAAAGTTTGGCTACATTTACAGAAGGAGCGCCTTTTTTGACCCCACCACAAGCTTCTCCCACTCTAATATGGGCCATAAACCATCACCAAGGCTGTCGGTGAGAATGCCTTTGAGCTCAACATCCAATCGTTCCTTGGTCTGCGCCCTGTGTTCAATGTAGATCACCTTCGGCCATACTTTCCACAAATGTTGGACACATATGACATTGCAGAACAACTCACACTAACAGAGCTCAACCCGGACTGCGTGGAACATGCCACAATTGATAAGATCATGGACACATAGATCAATAACACTCGCCAATAGAGGATACAATTATATCAAGTTGTTAAAGCAGGCCAACTCCTTCACCAGAGCTAGTGGTTCACCAGGGACAAAATTCAACAAAAATTTCCTCGCCTCATGGAGGCTTTGCACACAATGGGGACCATTGCTTCCTAAGGGGAGAGGAATGATATATGTAGATATTGGTGGCCACCTGCCTATTCCACCTAGACCCCCAGTTAGTTTCATCCGTTTCCTTGTCCATTTCAACATTTACTATTTTTAGCAGTTTTTCGAGTCTTGAACTTCTAGAGTAGTTTTGACTCCCTAAACGATGTTTTTTTGGGGTCCGCAGCAGGTCCATATCCGTAGGCTAGGGCTTGTGGTGAAACCTGTAGTACTCGGTGAGACCTTTCCACCAAGGTATCATACGTTTCAAATAGAGATAATATGACCAAGTTATGACCCTGCGAAATTGGCTTCCCAACTAACCCCAATGGGGCCCACAAACTCTTGGTGTTACATCTCCTGGGGTTAGGGTTTTATCATGTTTTCCAATAATAAATAGGCCCTTGAGCCTCATTGTAACATAGTTCAGAGGCATGTAGCTGCCACATCCCTTTTCAAAGATAAGATACCATCACCTGAGCTATCTTATTTCCATTATGTTTATAAGCATAGTTCAATATTTTTCTATTAATGAAAGTAAGTTTTTTTCTGCTGCATCTCTGTGTTTATGATTATATCTATAAGTTGTTGCATTCCTGTTTAAGTTTGGATCATAGCTCAAGCCAAAAAACACCAGAAATAGATCCAGTACAACAAAAAATATACGATTACATCGAATCTCTAGAGAAGAAAGCCATAGGAAAAGCATCATTTTCAAATCAAGAAAAATAAACTCAGTCGAGTAGCCCACAAGAACCTCCAGTCATAAATATTTTGAAACATGAAATATTTGAGTGGAAGACACTAAATAGACACATATAACAGGAGCACGACGCCTTAAAGATACAAAATGAGATTCAAAGAACTAATAATGATACTATTCTTTTGCATTTGGGCCTGTGGTATAAGAAAAACAAACAGTTAAATTAAAAGAATAAGGTTCTTAGAGGAAAGGTGATAAATCTGAAGTATAAAATCTTGATGAAAAGGGCAAGAATGGAAGTGGCTAAAAAGAGGGTGAAGAAGATAAACCTAGATGTACTAGCACAAGTCTTAGAAGAAATGTAGTAGTCCAATTCTAAATTTTTGCATGAGGACATGCAATGGCATCCATGTGGGGGAATGTAGAGCCTCATGAATGCTTCATTTTGACATTCTCCCTTACAATTTTTTTCTCTCTTTGACCACCATCATCAACTCAAAAGGCATCAAACTACAAGGTTTTAGCATGGTAAGGTATTTAATTGTCTTATATTTCATATTTAATAATGTTCCTTATAATTGAATTAATGTTTGTATTAGCTACAGAATTCATGCAATTCTACAGCTAATCTATGTTTTTGTAGCCAACTCCATGGTTTAGCAGGATCTGAGGTGCCAACTAAGAAAAAAAAGATATGGACAGGTGGAGATTGATCCCTTCAATGATTCCCTCCTATCCATCTGAACCAGATCATCAAAGGATTTTTCGATTGCGTGGTCAAAGGGTGAAAGTCAACGTGTTGCTGAACAGGCGAGCGAGACTTTGAAAATATTATGTTTCATGATTTGCTTTTCCAAATAGAAAATTGTGAGAAAACAATATTTTGATACCTGTTAGAAGCTAAGTTTAGAAGTTTGTTAGCTAATGGTAGGCGTAAAAGCCTCAAACAGTTATTTGACATGGGTTTTATAAATACCGTGCAACAAAACATTAATAGAGGTTGAATTTTATGTATGCGAAAATGATGTTGTAAAAAATCTGTTTTCCTATTAATGAAGAATGAACCTTGATGCATAATTCACTGTGTGATTAGAGTTTCATGACCGCCTGTTTGTGGAGGGTCCCTGCAAATATTGAAGGTTTTGCATTTCTATATTTCCTTTTTATCATTTATTTCAGTTATTTATATTCTCTATAATCATTTTGCAACATTGATTTTAATTAAATAGCAATAACAAGATTTCACTAATGATGATAATTATAGCATAAACACCTTTGACAGATTTATTTACGGCTTTCATTTCAAAAACACTTCATAGATTTCTTTACAATTTCATTTCAGAGTGTTTCATTTTAGAACATGGATGATTTCCTTATAGTTTTGTTTCAAAGTATTTCATTCTAAAGCATGAGTGATTCCTTTGTAGTTTTATTTAGAGAATTTCATTTTAAAAGCATTTTATTTCAAAGCATGAGTGATTAATAATGAGAAGATGTAGGGTTTTCATTTTAACTAGAGGTCAATTTCATTTTAAGTTTTTATGCAGAGGATTGTTAGAACATTAGCTGAATGCTTATGCTTTTAGAGATTAAATTTGTGTTGCAATAGATTAGTTAAGTTTTTCTTAATTAAATAAGAAAATGTAAATTTTCTTTAGTTTCATTCTACAAGTGTAAAGAGCATTTTTGATTTCATTAGAAAGGAGTGAGAAAGAATGTAATTGAGATTGAATATGTTAATTTCATTTTCTTTAATGAGTAAAACATGAACACAAAACATCCTTAGAAATAATTTTCAATAACTCAATCACACACATTAATAATCTGAAGGCTTCTAGCATATATAGTGCACTTACACTTCACAAGTTTACCAACTTCGGTCGATAATTTAAGTAACAATTCAAGACAATTAAATTGGCAAACAATTCGATCTTATGCTTTGATTTCACATAACAATGCTTCAACTTTCCAATGAATTCTTCCAGTGATCGAGGCTCATCATACTCAATTCGATCCTTAAATGCTAATGGTAATCCACTGACAAATCTCTGAACTTTTGTTTTCTCATCCTTAATATATGGCACAAACCTTAAAAAATCCAAGAAATTAGTCGTGTACTCCTCATATGTCATCGATCCCATCTTCAACTTGTAGAGCTCAGCCTTACTGTCATAGTACCTCTCTAACAAATAGTTCTTGAGGAGTCTCTTGAATTCATGCAAACTAAACTCCTCTTTTCCGATGTCTCTAACATGCTTCACATCTTCCTACCAGATGTCTTCTTTCCCTTTGAGACTGAAAATAAATATCATGGCCTTCATGTTCTCTGGGTAGTCATGCAGCTCAAAGAACTTCTTCATCCCAAGTAACCATGCCTATGGATCATCTGGTTTCATCAACTCTCAATCGAATGTGGGTGGCTTGGCTTTCTTGAACTCATCCGACAAATATCCTTTGTCACTCCTCCTATAAGGATGATAAAGATGATGACCACGATATCTATCTGAATTAGAACTAGATTATAACCTAGGTCCACCGCCTCTCCTATAAGGTGTATCCAAGAACCTTCCATCCATGATGGTATCATCCCTGTCCAACTTGTGGCCACCATGAGACCTGCTACCATATGCCCCATTAATCCTGTCCTCTTGTCCGTAACTAATCTGTGGATGTCCTCGTCTTTGCAAGTCTGAAAAACTTTGAAGGATAACCAAATTGACCTCTACTTGCTTTTCTTGTGCCCTGACAAGTCTTTCCTATGACTGAATGATCCTATCATTATCTGCCTTGCAACTTATGATTTCTGCCTTTAGAATTCTCAAGGTGTCTGCGATGTCAAGAGAGTACTCATCTCGTGCTTGGTCATGTGATCTATAAGGGGAGTCTCATGAAATGTAATCCACCATTTTTTTAGTCATATTTGATCCTCTTCTTCCTACAAGCATACCATGTCAGATAAACCAAACATAAACATAATCAGCATACCTCAATGAAGTTCAGGGGAGGCTATCTCGTCTGCAAAATCACTCGAGATTAACATGATACATGTATATAATAATCACATCAATATACCAACATAATCTCAATCATTATACTAGTTACCATGCATGATGTCACAAATTATAACGCCAACTAGATACAATGAATGCATAATAAACATATAGATTACTGATATGCATGCATGACAAACAAATTCTACCCATTTAGTCCAAATATTGAACCTTGCTCTGATACCAATATGTAATGCACTCCTCCCACATTTACCCACTTTCACCGTCCTGTCGGAGTAAACATGAGCTTAGGAATACTATGACATGACTCAACCTCCTATGTCCCACTAACTAAGTGGGGTCGACTACTAACGACAAACTAACATTCCATAACATTCTACAAGGGCTGTAGGTCACTCAGAGGTTTAGAAACTACCCTAGGGGGCCAAATCTTGAAATAGACCACCTTTTCCTTGCCCTGGGCCCTCACTTGCCCCCCCAACAAGGCATCCATGCATTTGCGAGACTCCAACCACATGCAGAAGCTTGCATCCATGTGGTTGCAACCTAAAATTTCCATTTTAGAGCATGCAGTCCCCATTTTTGAGCCTAAATTCCAGGCCAACCTCCAGAATACTGCCCATAACTCAATGAGGCTTTCCAGAAACAATAATGACATGGAAAAAATGCTAAACACTCAAAATTGAGTTAGATACTTAACCTCACCAGGCCTAACCATGACAGTCATTTCGTCAAACATATTGAGAACATGTAATCTACAGGTCATGAATGCATATATGAACATAAGGGTCTGACACTTATTCTTGAAACATCAATAAGGTATATTTCCCTCTCATAATAGCTGCAATAACATTGGTTAGCTCATGCATTTCATTAACCATTCATCAACAAATCAAACATATCAAGAGCCATGGCTAGAACTTGTTATGAAACCATGCTTATAACCATCATATAACCAGAATAATAACCATGATAGAACAACTATCAAAGCCACATTATAAAAAGTACAAGTAATCATGAAATACAAGGGGAAAATAGATCTTATTAAAATATGCAAAAGGCAACCAACTCAGGGAATTCCATGTACCACTTGACCATAAATTGATATGAACCAAATATTTCTTTCAGTCAATCACCCCCATGCCATATTCCAAGCATGAATGTGGGACTCAAGACAAAACAATTGGGGCTTCCCGGAGATTAAACCATCTCCACCCTCAGGATTTACCACAATCATGCCAGAATTGGTAAAGGGATTCCTAGGCCCAAAGTAAGCACACAAACAAGCAGAGTTTAATTCAATCCTGCCAAAATCGGTCAAGGGATCACTATACCTAAACAAGACATAAAAAAAGCAGGTTTTACTGCAAGCCTGCCAAAAATGGTCAGGGGATCACTAGGCCCAAAACAAGCTTGGATGCCTCATAGTTTCTTCACTAATATATTGAGGAATTTGACCATCTCCACCCTTAGGATTTACCACAATCCCAACAAAATTGGTCAAGGGATTCCTAGGCCCTTGGAAATTTTCCTGAGATCACCTCACCTAGTTCCAAAACCATTAGAAAATCCAAAGTTCAAGCAAATGAAAGAACCCCATCACACCATGACTATCTAGAAATGGAAAGGAAAAGTTGAAGCCACTGTCACACTCGGAAAAACCCATGCCAATGACAACAAGAGAAAGAAATCCACACATTCATGTATCATGCATTCACAAATGAGCTAGGAAATCACACAAGAAACCTGTTACCTATAAGTACTCTTGTTGAGGTTGCTTGATCCAACTTTTCCTTGCTTGTCCCTTGTTTTCCTTGTCCTTCCTTTGCCTTCCTGTCCTTTCTTTCTTCAATGCTAGAGTGCTCCAAGAATGCTTTAAGTGTGCAATAGTATGAGAGAATAGAGTGAATAGAAAGAAATCTCCACCATAGAATTGTCAAAATATTATTAAGCAAAAGCTAAAATGGAAAAAGGTTAACAAGAAAAAGCTGTGAACTGATCCTCATAAGCCTTTTTTATCATTGAGGCCTCTATTTTCTTCAATTTCCTCTATTTTTCCTTCAGTTTTCCTCACGTGCAAACCTGTGACCTTTCGTCTCCCTTTTCTCCTATTTTCCTTTATTTTCATAAATATATGCCAACTAATGCCTCTTTGTCTTTTCAAAGAATTTTCCAATGCCTTTGCTAATTTCCTTAGTCATAATAAACCAAAATCAACACCCACTAGGATGTTTTGCCCAACATTTAGCTTGGAATACGTGTCCCATGACCTTGGTCTTATTTTTCCTTTATTAACTTTATTACATGAAATTTGAACCTGAGGATGTTATGCTTTTCGTACTATAGGGAAAAAATTGGAAGAATTTTTGGATACGGATGTCTTTCATCTCTTCAAGCCTTGTGTCACTAGCTCACATTCTTGTAAAGTTGGACCCTTGCGAGTCTTTATATGCTGAATTGGAGTCGGGTTATCTTGGAATGGTGCATTGACATATTCTGGATTATGAAGGGATCCTCTTCAAATGCAGGTGGTGCCATCAACATGGGAAAATTGTCCAGAATTGTGTACTCTCTTTCAAAGGTAAAAAAAGGTCATTGAACCAAAGGATAGGTAAGAAAAGGGCCTTTCCCATAGAGGAGATGGAGGATCATCCTAAGAAGGCACAAAATTTGATGAAAATACCTCTTGAAGACCCCATGCCCCCCCAACAACCATTAAGGGCAACATAAGCTAGAATTTAGCAATTTATGGAGAAGGAAGCTGAGTTAAAGACCTTAGTGGAGATCACAACTCCACCTCCACATCATTCCAACCCTTAGGGTACTTCATCCATTCACTCTGTTGATTTTTTGATTGATTATTTATCTAGCTTGTATATGAGTACGGCATCTTCCTCTAAAAAAGAACCTCTGCAAGAGACTTTTCCTTCTGTGCAATCTTTGACTTAGGAACTATGCCCATTCCACTCAACTCCTCTTCATATGCCCTCTTTTCAAGACTCCTTATCTGATGGATAGGATGAGTTATGGACTCCCCTTCCTGCTATAATCATAGATCATAGATGTCTAAAGGGAATTCCTCCCACTATTATGGGGATCGGGGCCTCTCTCTTTCGACTGCTCTATGTTGGAGAAGTCATGGGTGAAAATCCCACTTGTCAAAGGCATAGACAAAGGCCAAAATTGATGTAGCCACTAGGAAAAAGTTATCCATATATGGAGCAGTTAGAGTAGCAAGGACCCTAGGAGTAGTTTCTTGATGATCATGCTATTTTTCATTTGCAGGGGTTCATAACTTTGGAAAGCACATCTAAAAATTAGCCTTGAAAATGTTAGTAAAGTCATTTTACCAGGATGTGTTACTCCTTCAAGAAACATTGGGAGAAGGGGAAGGGTACACTATTGTTGGAAGCCTTATTCTCATGTTGGAATTTCATATGATGAGATGCTTGAGGTAGATAAAGTGGGTTGGTTGTTGTCTAGAATACCCAAAATGTGAATATGCTTAGTTCATGGGGGATAGAATCTTCCCTCAAGGTAGAATTATTCCTCGTCGAGTTGGGCTTGGAATTTTTAATTCTAAATGTATATGGCCCTTTCTAGGATAGACTGTAGTTTTGAGATTTGATGATGAAAAAATATGTTCTTTCCTCAGAAAACCTCATAATAGTGGGAGACTTTAATTAATCCATGGGAGATGTCGAGGTATGGGGGTTGCATGCTAGGACGAACCATCTCACTACTTTCTTATCCCATTTTTCGGTGGAGCAAAAAATTATCGATGTGGAACTGGTTAAAAGTAAGTCTACCTGGGGGAACAAAATTGGGGACGTAATAATTACTAAGCACTTGAATCATTTTCTCTTGGAAAAAACCATGATGGAAAAGCTTCCCCTTTTAAGGAAGTGGGTGGGAATTTGGGAGAGTCTAACCACTACCCCATATTTGTAGAGATAAAAGGGGGTGGAAGGAAGCTAAAAATCCCTTTCAAACTCCATTCTTCTTAGCTAAAGGTTGAGGTTTTTCTCACCCTAGGTCGAGATAGATGGAATTTTTATAACCTAGTTTCTGGGGTTTCAGCAATTTCCCGGTTCAAAAGAGAATATCACAAAGGCCAATAGAGAAACCCTATATGGTCAGTGCTTTAAATGCAAAGAGATGAAATCAAACTGAGGACAATGGAAGAAGAGTTGAGTTCCCTTAGAAACTCATAGGAAAGGGGTTTTTCCACATAAGACACAAAGAAAATATTGTTGCAACTAGAATTACAAAAGGGAAACTTTTAAAGGAGAAGGAGGCCCTCTGGAGATTAAAAAAGAATCTATCTATCTGGTTGGAATGTGGGGATGAGAATCCAAAATTCTTCCATATTTTTGCTAAAGGAAGGAAACTATCTAATACCATTTGGACTTTCTCTAACTAGGAGGGAGAAAAGGCCTTGAATTTTGAGGAATTATCCAAAATGGGAAAAAATCACTTCAACTATCTCTTCAAATCCCTAGATGAAACCTCCATTGTAGAGGTGGTTCAATTAGCCTAGATTTTTTTACGTTTTGTGGATGATGAAGATAATATACATGTAATGGAGCTAGTTTTTGAAAATGAGCTCCAAAATGTGCTACACAATTTTCAGAAAGATAAGAGCCCAAGGTTGGATGGATGGTTCATGGAATTTTTCCTAAGCATTTTTGATCTAGTTGGGGGAGATTTGCTAAAAGTGGTTGAAGAAACCAGAAAAATTGAAAATATGCTAGAACCCTTCAACTTAACCTTTATAGCCCTTATCCCCAAAATGGAATATCCACAGTATTTTCATGATTTTTGTCCAATCTCCCTTTGCGACTGCATTTACAAGGTGATAAAAAAAGTTATAGCATACATGATTAAGCCAATCCCGTCAAAAGGGATCTCTGGAGAATAGTTCGAGTTTTTGTTTTGGTCGCCAAATTCATGAATCCATTGGTGCAGCTCATGAAGTTTTATAGAACTTCAAAACCAAGAAACTGAAAGGAGTAGTGCTAAATATTGATTTTTCAAAAGCTTATGATCGGGTCAACTAGCTTTACATTTGAATCCTTATGACGTGTCTTGGATTTAAGGTCCCATCATATCTTGGGTAATGAGATATATCACCTTGGTTTACTTTGTGGTGCTCATCAATGGGTCTTCATATCCTTTATTCGATGCTCAGAGAGACCTGCATCAAGGGTGCCTCCTGTCTCCACTTCTCTTCCTTTTGGTGGTTTAAGGTCTAAGTAGTCTACTGAATATGGCAAAAATAAGAGGGGATCTAAAATGAATAGCAATGGCCGAAAACCTGAAAATCACACACCTGCTTTTCATTGATGGAATCCTACTCTTTAACAACACTTCATGTTGAGATGTAGCCACTATAAATGATTCTCTGCAACTTTTATGGGAAGTTAGAGGTGTGAAAAGAAATATCACAAAGTCAACTCTCTCCAATTGATGCAGAAGTTGATTTTTTGTACTCTCTTTTTCCTTTTTCACTAATTCATTTTTATGAAGTTTTAAAATATTTCGAGTTTCATCTTAAGCCAAATTATTTTCAAAAAGGAGAATAGTTGTTGTTAATAGCCGAATTGGAAAAGAGGCTAAAATTTTGGAGCCTAAGATGGATTTCAAGGGCTGGATGTCTAGTGCTCATCAAATCATTGCTTGAGGCCATCCTTTTGTATTGGATATCACTCTCTTGGATCACGAAAGGAATCTCAGAGAATATTCATAGCTTATTCTCTTGTTTTCTATGGGTAGGTTCCAAGGAACAATATGCTCTCCCATGGGTGAAATGGGATAGAATTTCAATGCCCAAAACTTGACAGGGATGGGGTCTAGAGAAAATTCCACTCTTCGTGAAAGCATTGGTCGCAAAGGTAGGTTGGAGAATCGTTACAACCAAAAGTTTATGGATGTCGGTGGTCCACATGAAACACATTTTCCTAGACTTTGTGGAATACTAGGTAAGGACTCTAGAAAAAAATATGGAACAATATCTTTATTGTTTGGAGGGCAATCCTCTCATCCTTTTAAATCATCGAGGAATGTTTGTCTTGGAAGATAGGAAACATGACAAATATGAGGGTAGTATTAGACCCATAATTTCCTATCTTCAACTGGAGAATAATTTCTATCTCAAGAGATGGAAGTTCTTGCTGAAGAAGAGGAAGAAGAAACCTATTCTAACAAACCATTGGTAGAATAACCAGAGGAACTAGAGGAAGATGAAAACCCAATTTTGGAACCAGAGCCCTATATTAGTTCTGAAGAATCTACAATGGTAGGAGAAGGGGAAGGAGAGGTACATAATGTGAATGGTGAACAACCTAGGATTGGAGGAGGAAGTGGAGGAAATAGGGGGGGTGGAAGAGGTGGAGAAGAGGAAGAGGGAGAGGAGAAGATATAAATCTAGAACCCTTTGGATTTCCTATCCTCGATGAAGATACAACTATGACAATGCAAAACATCTCACCCTCTATCCTTCCAAACTTTCATGGAATAAGGAGTGAAGATCCTAAAACATTTCTCTTTGAATTTGAAGTCTTGTGTAGATCATATGATTATCTGCATGATGCTCAAAAGTTGAAATTATTCCCCGCAACCCTTAACGATGCAACATTAAAACAATTTATGCGTTTAGGAATAAATTCCATGAGAACAAGGGAACACATGAAAACTAAATTATTAGAGAAATATAAGGACTACTGTATGCCCCATAATATTAAGGATGAAGTCTTTTAAATGGTACATAAAGAAGATGAAAATCTTGAAGACTTCGTTGAAAAATTTGCTTATAATGTTAAAAGGGAAAAAATGAATAATCTAGATGAGGAAACTTTGAAAGATCTCTTATTAAATAAAATCCATTAGAGATGAGTGGATTGGTCTTCTTAATATAATGGGAAAGGGAGACATTTCTCAGTTGTCACTTGGAGAAATTTGTGAGTTATGAATACAAATTTCAAGAGGCAAAGCAAGAACTGAGAAAAATCCAAGAGAGCCTCTTTTATCAAGGATTAATAAATCTGCAGTTGGGATAGTAAATAGAGAAGAATTAGGTCATTTTCTTGATAACTTAAAAAAAAATATTTTAGGGAGTCTTGGTGAAAAAATTGACACCCTTAAAATACAAAACAAGAAAAAAGCTGAAAATGTTGCATTATCCATTTTTTGTCCTGAGTGCAAAAAAAAACATGCCTTGAGAGAATGTCCTCTTGACCTAAGGAGTGTAGAAACTTGTCTTATATGTGTGGAAAATCATGATACGAAAGAATGTCCCTCAATACTAGGTCTTAAATTTGTTTATCAAGAAGAAGTAGTATAAAATCAGGTAGATCCTCTTTGTTTTGTCGCTAAAGACCATGCAAAAATTCACAACCAAATACAACTCAAGGTTTTAACACCCACCAACCATTTTCACAACCATCGAAAAGTAATTGGAATGCACCAATTCCTTGGAAATCTTGGCCACAAATTTGGTCACAAGGATGAAAAATCCTTATGGAAAGTACCCTCAATATCCTCAATATCCACAATTTCAACAATCATATCCCATTTTTCCTCCACAATATTATCCTCAGTCTGTTCAACAAACTTAACTTGACAATTTGAATCCATAAGTTTCATTACCATTTCCTCAAAGACCAAACCAATTGCCTACCCAACGACTTCCAAATCTAAATAACAATAAAAACTCACAACCTGTTTACAATATGGAAGGAAAAAATTTCCAAACTTACATAATAACTCCACTAGATCTAAACAATGTCCAACTTAGACCTGGTAAAGTATTCGAGAAAAAGTCCCGGTCAGTTGTTATTCAGGAAAGTGAAAAGATCTCTGAAGAAGAGAAGTATCTTAATGAAAAATAAAAAACTGAAAAAAAGTTACTCCAATACATCCAAATAAGTCAAATCCTATTATGGAGCAACCTTCAGTATTTGTTTCAAAACCACCTTTTCCTGAGACATTAAAAATTGATGAAGGAGTAGAAAAGCATATTTTATTGCCTGATTATGATATGTTAGATGAATTGAAGAATGTTTGCATAAAAATTCCTTTGATACAAGACATTAAGGAAATACCAATTTTTGCAAAGAAAATTAGATAGTTGATCATAAAGAAACCAGGAAGAAAAAGAAAAGAAGTCAAAAGAATCCAACTAGTCAGGAAAATTGTAGATATCATGATGGGTAAAACAACAATTCAAGAATATCTTGTTCCGGGAAGTCCCATTGTGAAGACACACATCAATGGTGTAGATATCCCAAATACAATTATTGATTTAGGAGTAACTATAAACATCATGAGTAAACAAACTATGAATCAACTAAAACTTCCTAATCTTCAATACCCACCTACATTGTTACAATTAGCAGACAGATTTGTAATCAAACTTAATGGTGTTTTAGAAGATATATATGTATCCTTAGATTCTTGGGAATATCCTATTGATTTCATGATTTTAACACTCAACAATAACTTAGGAGGACATCCATTGATTTTAGGAAAACCATGGTTGGCTACAACTGATGTTTTCATAAGTGGTAGATCTAGTGACATGTTTATCTCTGATGGAAATTCAAAAAAAAAAAATTCACAATGTATCCACCTGCAAGAACAATGATAGAAGTTGAAAATGAAGAATGGTTAGATGATGACATTGATATAAGACCAATTTATGCTACTTCACAAATAGATGAGGAAGATCAAAATTTGAATTTAATGGAAAATAATTAGGCTTTATCATATTATGAATGTAGTAAGGGTTTTCAAGAACAATGCAATATTGAATATTTATCATCTCATCAACTATCCTTGCATTCTATGGAAAAATTTGGAAATTCCACAATTGAAATCTTTCCAGGATAAACTTTGAATATCAATAATAATTTTGAATAATTTCAAAAGAAAGAACTAATAAAGATGTTACAAGAACATTCCTCTGCTTATGCATGGGAACATACTGACATGAAGGGACTTGATCCTAGTACTTGTAGACATCATATTTACAGTGAAGAAAATGCCAGAACAATTTGAAAACCTCAAAGAAGAATGAATCCAAATCTATGGGAAATTGTTAAAGAGGAACTACAAAAACTGCTGAATGTAGATTTCATCTATCCAATATCAGATAGTCAGTGGGTTTCACCCTTAGTAATTGTTCCTAAGAAGAATGGAGAATGGAGAGTATGCATTGACTATAGGGAATTGAATAAATCCACTTTAAAAGATCATTTTCCACTTCATTTTATAGATCAAGTTTTAGATACATTAGCAATTAATAAATATTTTTCATTAAGATAAAACTACCTTTATCTAACCATGGGGAACGTATGCTTATCGAGTAATTCCTTTTGGATTATGCAATGCACCTGCAACATTCCAAAGAGCAGTATTAGGGATTTTTTCTTATCTAATTCATGATTGTGTGGAAGTATATATGGATGATTTTACAGTTTATGGAAATTCTTTCGAAGAAGCTCTTAAAAATTTGGAAAAAGTTCTTATTAGATGTAAAGAAGCAAATCTCTCATTAAGCCATGATTTTTTTTTTTTGATGTTTACTGAGGGAATTGTTTTAGGACACCATATTTCAAGAAATGGAATTACAGTGGACACATCTAAAGTAGAAGTTATTTCTAAATTATCAATTCCAACTTGTCAACGAGATGTTATAAGTTTTCTTGGTTTCACTGATTACGATAGAAGATTCATAGAAAACTTTACAAAAATTTCATCCCCACTTTTCAAACGGCTCACAAAAGACTATGAATTCAATTGGAATTATGATTTCCAAAAGGCCTTTGAAACATTAAAGGAGAAAATCTCCGAAGCAACCATTCTTAGAGGACCAAACTAGAAACTACCTTTTCACATTTAAACTGATGCTTTAGACATGACTTTAGGAGTTGTAATAGGACAAAAGGATTTAACTCCTTATGCCATATATTACAATAGTAAAAATTTGACTCCTGCAAAGTTAAATTACACTGTAATAGAAAAGGAGTTTTTAGATGTTTTCCACGCCATCGATAAATTCATACATTACATTATTGGCTATAAAAATTTTGTGCATACAGATCATTCTGCAATTAGGTACTTAATGAATAAACTTGTCACTAATGGAATAATTACAAGATTCTTGTTGTTGTTGCAAGAGTTTAACATCACTATTTTGGATCGACATGGGAAACAAAATACAGTTGCTGACTTTTTGTCTAGGATTCAAAATGATAATAATGATGTACCTATAGAAGACAATTTTCCTGATGAATATCCTTTTGCAGTACCTACTTAATCACCTTGATTTTTAGATATTGATAATTATTTGGCTACATGGAAGTTACCATCATATTTATCTCCTCGAGAAAAAAGGAAGGTAATTCAAATTAGTGCATCTTATTCATGAATAAATGAAGAACTGTATAAAACAAGGCTAGATATGATCATTCGAAGTTGTGTTAGAGAAGATGAAGTACGAGAGATATTGAAAGCTTGTCATGATGAGCCATGCGGAGGACATTTTTCTGACAAAAGAACTTCCTACAAAGTCCTTCTCTTAGGATATTATTTTCCTTCCATTTTTAAGGATGCCAAGGAGTATGTTAGGAGATGTGATAGTTGTAAGAGGATGGGGAAACTTGTTCCCTTTGATGAAATGCCTCTACAACCTCAGGTACTTATTGAGCCTTTTGAAAAATGGGCTCTCGATTTTTTTGGTCCAATCAATTCACCATCGAGATAGAAAATGTACATTCTTGTTTGCACTAATTATGTTACAAATTGGGTAGAAGCTAAAGCACTTCCCTTTACTACTGAAAATGTTGCAGTTTCATTTATTTTCGAGGATATCTTTACTCATTTTGGTGTCCTAAGGGAAATTGTAACATATGAAGGTACTCAATTCAAATCCAAGTTTGTATAGAAGGTAATGGAGGAATTTAAAATCAAACGTCGGAAGTCCACTCCATACCATCCACATCAAATGGACAAGTGGAGTCCACCAATAAAGTAATTGAAGCAATTCTCATCAAAATTGTGCATCTGCATAGAAGAGATTGGGCAGAAAAGCTTCCAGAAGCTTTATGGGCATACCGTACCAGATGGAGAAACACTACATGGCATTCTCCCTATGAACTTTTTTATGGGAAGCAAGTCCCTTTTCCTATTGAGTTTCAAGTAAAAACTTTCAAGACAACAGTTAAATTGGGTCTTGATATTTCAGAAGCACAAAAACAAAGAACGAAGCAGCTAAATGAACTTGATGATATAAGACAATATTCCATCCAAAGAGCCAGCCTAGTTCAACAACAAATATCTAGGTGGCATGAAAAATATATCAAATAAAGAAAGCTCTAGCTAGGAGATTGGGCATTACTTTTTGATTCAAAATTCAAATATTTTCAAGGGAAATTTTAAACTCATTGGTTGGGTTGTATGAGATTGAAACAATTTTTGATAATAGTGTAGTTAGGATCAGAACTATTAATGAAGAAAGAATCACCTTCCTTGTAAATGGTAATAGATTAAGAGTTTATCATAAGCCACTAAAAAAGGAAGAGTTTATCAAATACCTGCAAGACAAAACTGATTTTTAGTTGGTTAAGAAGGATTTTCCTGTAGAATTTTCTCTAAAAATCAGCTAGCTCACTGATATCATGTAGAAATTTCACCTGCAAATCCAACTGATATATGAAATGTACTAAAGCATAATAGTAGATCTACATCTACCATAAACTTAGCGGAAGCTTAATCAAACATGAGCAACATCAAGCATGAACACATATAACTGATCAGAAGGAATCAATCACACATAACATAGAATATATCACTGGGGAAAGCACCAACATAAAACCCCAACTCTGTATTATCAATCAAGTGGAAATCCTCAACAACATACAAAAAGAATCAGCTCAAAAGCTATCCTTCTCTCTCTGTACTCTGATGATTATGATCATAGACTCACTAGGCCTCAATATATAGGCCACAAGTCCTCCAATCCCCTATTTCCTTTCGCAATTTTGATTGGGGTCCAATTACAAAACATATGTGAATTGGCCCCAAATCATACATGTTGTCAACCATAGGTCCAACTACGCAATCCTTGAGGACACTAGTTCCACCTACATGCAAGGAATATTCACTAGGAAGATCCAAGCATCTGATAGTACACTGTCCCTCATCTGATCTCAACTGGGTCTTTGACAGAACTGACATGCAACAGTTATCCATGAGTGAATCCTCAGTTATCTAAAATAATAGTTGTCACATGCATGAAACGATTAACAAACTATATTTTATTATTTTAACAACTTGTTAAAATAATCTAACTGGACTTGACTAATTAGAACTAAGTCAACCGACTATCTCATTATAGAACTCATACTTATTCCCTCAATCATTGGAGGAAATTAAGGATAAATTCCTCAATTAGTGGGACAACTCATGTGATGCTCACAAAGACTTCAAATTCGAATTTCCTTAACTAATTAACTCAACTGAATTAATTAATTAATATTTCCAACTGCTATTAAGACCAAGATTAATTTTACTTCTTATAGATAGACTAGGGTCTACTATAAATAGGAAGGGACCCAGAAATGCTATTTTTAGAACTTTCTATTTTTAGCAATTTCACCTCTCACCCAATGTGGCCAATGACCTCACTGGCCAAACTACTATTTTTAACAGGTATATTTTTAGCACATTCTAAATTTAACATTTCTTGTTGCACATTTTTCAACACTCCCTCTCAACAAGAAAGGCTTTCTCTTGAACCCAATCCTATAACTCTGGAATGTTCTGCATGTAACACATCTACCCTGTCCACTTGCTCCAACAACACTTGGAGCAAAAACACTCCCAACTGACCACTCTATTGGGCTAGGAACATACTCTGATGTTGAAGCTCTACCTACTGTTGACAAGTGCTCCCTCTCTGACATATGCGCTACTGCAACATCTCCATGCATCTCACACATTGCACACCTCTCTGTGCCACCTAGCACTGTGAAAAACACTTGTGCCTCTCGTATTGCTGCAGCCTGCTAGCTATACGTTGTCCTGGGATTACTTTCACTGTCGCTCTCTCTTCCGCTCCATCCGCATCTGTCTCTACCCAATCAGTCAGTTCCTGCTACTCTACATCGGGGCTCCTGTAGCAAGGTCTCATCCAAGAGGTTAGGTACCTCAAGGATCCTGCCCCTCCTCCATGGGACGATCACTCTATATCGCCCCACATTCTACCTGGAGGTATGGTTGCATGTGATCCCTCAGCCCACCTGGCTCGAAGTTTCCCCCCTACTGGAGGTCTCTGCATGAGTGGATATCTTTACTCGATCTCCACTCAGCTTCCCCTATTGTGGCTGCTCCACAACCTTCGGAAGCTGCTACACCAATCATGGCTCCTCCACAATCATCTGAGACTTCTTCTGGCTCTGCATGTTGAGAGGTAATATACCCTCCCTCTCAACCACCAAGTCTCCATCAGTTGCCTTGCTGCTCAAGGTATCGCATGCATCTTGAACCTCAAGATCATACAAGTTCTTGACCCGTGAACCAATCTGCTGCACCTATCTAGTGATGATGTGTCTAAGGAAAACCTTTCCCTTACTAAAGACTACATCATAGCCTTTGTCTTCCAGCATTGTGATCAACACCAATTTTCTCTTTAGTCCTAGTGCATACTTGACATCGGTCAAGGTAAGGTGAGCTCCATGCTCCCTCTAAAAAATAACCGTGCCTACACCTGAGACACTATACTTCTCATCATTACCCATCACTATG
>APFE030194547.1:0-14233 GCA_000404065.3 Pinus taeda | reverse complement strand
GTGAAATGTGAAAAGGTTAAAACATTATATATGTTTTTAATATTTATTATGAAACATATATAATTATTTGTTGGAATTCTGAAAAGTATATTTTAAAAGGAACAAGAATTTTGAAAAGGGTATTTTAAAAGGAGGAAGGCCATTATTACTAAATTTTAAGGAGTAATAATTAAAGTTTTATTTTTAAGTGGAGTTTTTGTGTTTTGGAGCATGAATTTGATTGAAAATGGAGACAACAGTTACAGCTATGGAGAAGTTGAGCAGGGCTAATTTTTCCCTATGGAAATCACAGATAGAGGATATACTGATTTTGAAGGATCAACATTTGCCGATTGAGGGTACAAGAAAGAAACCCTCATCAATGACAAATGAAGAGTGGAATAAGCTAGATAGAAAGGTGAATGCAACAATCTACCAATATTTAGCAAAGAATGTTTAGTTCAATGTGTCTGGAGAAAAGGCGGCAGAAGAATTATGGAAGAAGCTCCATGATCTATATGAGAAGAACACGACATCAAACAAAGTGTTCTTGATGGAGAAGCTTTATAATCTCAAAATGAAGGAGGGTGCTTCATTTGCTGAGCACTTGAATGCATTTAATAATATTACTAATCAACTTGCCTCGGTTAAAATCATTTTAGATTATGAAATTAGAGCCATTTTACTAATGTGTTCTATGCCAGACAATTGGGAAAATTTAATTGTATCAATGAGCACTTTAGCAACTACAGGGACCTTTAAGTTTGATGATGACAGCGGCAGTTTAATGAATGAGGAGCTGCGATGCAAGTTAATTGCGGAAAACCAAGGAGGAGAGGCTCTAGCTATAGCTGATTGTGGTAGGAGAATGGATCAAGGCTTGCAAGGGAGATCAAGATCGAGAGGCCAATCAAAACCAAGGAGAGGTAGGATCATCTACTTTCATTGTGGCAAACCCGAGCACATGAAGAAAAAATGTTGATTCTGGAAGAAAGGACAAAAGGATCAGAGACCATCCAGTACAAATCAGAAGTCATCCAACACAAATGAAGGTGATACTACTGCTGTAGCCACAGATGGTGATGTGTTATTTACTATTCGAGTAGAGGATTCATGTGTATATACATCTAGCAGTAACTTTGATTAGATCCTTGACTCTGGGTCATCTCACCATGTAACCTCATGGAATGATAGTTTTGTTTCATATAATCCTGGTGACTATGGTAGAGTGCATTTGGGGAGTAATCATTTTTGCATTATTGTTGGAGTGGGAGATGTCTAGATCAAGATGAAATACGGACAAGATATATTGTTGAAATAGGTCAAGCATGTACCAGAAATTCGCATGAGTTTAATCTCTATGGGACGACTGGATGATGAAGGCTATTCCACAAAATTTGGAAAAGTTGGCTGGAAAAGTAACAAAGGAGCATTGGTCATGACCAAAGGACCCAAGACACGAACATTATACACATTGAAGACACTGATAGGAAAATCATATTTGGCTGGTGTCACAAAAGAAGGAAATTCAACAGATCTGTGGCATAAGCATTTGGGTCACATTAGTGAGAAGGGCTTAAAAATCCTTGTTGGTAAAAATTTATTGCCAGGTTTGAAATCCTACAATCTTGATCTTTGTGAGCATTGTATATATGGTAGAAAAAAAAGGTTTTTATTCCTTAGAGGTGGCTATGTCAAAAAGAAAAATATGTTAGAATGTGGACATATTTTGTCTAAATCTTGCTAGAAACTTTTTTTAGCGGCTAACACTTCTTCAATTAAAATTCCTCGAATTCTCAATTACCTATAAAATCAAAATTCAAGGCTGCATCAAAAAGTATTGGTTGGCTCTCACAATCTCTTGATAGGTGATCTCTTGAATCATTTTTTTGAAAATGATAATTAGTTTTAAAGAATAAGGAAACAGAGAAAACTTTTCTAGCGGCATGGTTACCAAGACCGGCATAAATAAATGTTTTTTTCGAAATCACTATGGTGAAAAGTGCCTACTTGACAGTGGTACGGGTTTATACCATCATAGGTAATTCATTTCAGTGTTTTTCCTCTCAAATAAGGCCGACTTTAGTGTATTTTGAGTTGCAAAGCCCCAAGAGGTCCCTAAGAACACCATTCGCCAAGCACACCTAAATTTATGAGTACTTTGTTTGAAGACCTTTTGTGCGGAGGTTTGCTTGTGTGGAGCTTTTATTGTGGGGAAGCTCCTTATATGCAAAGTTACAAACAATGCTTCTCCGCACAAACAGAGGCTTTGATTCGGGCAACAATACTAAGTGTACAGAACAAATCATAACATCAATAGATCTAATCATAACATTATCGGAGGATCTTGAGAAATGTGGAAGATACGGAAAACTGGAATTAGTGCAATTATAACGCCCCGCCTATATACGTAATAGGTAACCTTCTCCTCATCCCTCAAGCAAATGTGAGTGCAGGGGTTGGGAACCTGGACAACAATGTAGACACATAGTTGGAGTGGGAGAATGCAATGTCGATGATGTTGAAATAGCTAATTACTCCTGTATGAAGAGTTGGCTAGATTTAGAGAGTCAGTGAAGTCTAGTTAATTAATGTTGAATTTAGTATGTGGCTGTATATCAAGTTATTTTAGGCCAATGCTAGTTGGAAAACGTTTAAATACCCTTCATTAGATTCATTGTAATTATGAAGTTTGTGTGAATTATTTGTTATTTTTTTCCTGTCCTCCTCCACCTTTCCAGCGAATTGGTATAAGAGTTGAGGAAACATCACAAGATCCATGGTGCCTACATCGCTAGTAAAAAGAGCACCAAAAAAAAAAATCCAAATTTTCATGACTTAGCAAGGGTGAGCTTCAAAAACCACCCTTAAATACCTAAAAAACCGCCAGTTTTGGCGAGACTGACGTAAGCCAAATCACCCCTAAAGGCCCTTTCTTTTGTAATAGTGGTACTTAAATGAAGTGATTATATTTTCTGTAAAAGCAGTTGGGATGGGTCTCTAATTGACTGAAACTAATAAACATAATTCTAGGAAGAAAATAATAAGAATTTGATCAATGATAGGTTGTCCTCTTGGAGGGCATATATGAAAAAACTAATGGAAAAGTACATCATTAAGGGAAAGATGAAAGGGAAAGTCACAATGGGAAAACTTCAAAATTGAGAAAAGCATGAAATCTAGGAAGTGAACCATTTATTATTTTAGAGCACCAATTTTATACTTTCTAATTCTATTGGCCGACTCCTCAAACCCTCACTCTCTTGTTAATTAAATTTTTCACGGCCTTAGACATCTATTATGATGCCATTTTGGTCAAATTCCTCATGTAATCTCTTATGGGTTCCACTATTACCTCCTCATTTACCTTTAACATAAATATTTTTCTTTGAAATTCACTAAATTATATGAATTTCTCTTGTATTAATGGATCAATCCTGAATTTTTCAATAAGAATATCACTAATCCACCACATTATCTCCTTCTTAAAGAAGTTGGTAAGTCTATTGAATTGCTCGACTAGTGAGGTCTTGGTAGTACTTTACTTAAACTCATATTTTTGTCTAAGTACATTGTCTTTTTGTATACTTAAGGGTTTAACCGACTCTTTTATTGCATAAATAACCATAAATAAAACTTTGTATCTCTTCCCCGAACATATTACAAGTCGAAATAAATGATTTTAGGATCAATTCAAGTGTCTCATCCAACCTTGGCCTACCTTAGCCTTAATTCAAATGTATATTTTCATTTTTCCTTTTCTATTCATTTATATCAAAAATATATTTGATGAAAGTGTTAACGTAGCTTTTAGAAAAATATTGAATAACTTGGACTCATTAATACAAAGAATTAGTCAAAGAAATAATTTTTGTAACAATATTAGGATATTTCTCATTAATTCCCATAGGTCAATTAACAAATTCATCCACTCTTTGATATTTTCTATTAATGTCTCTCTAAACCACTACAACATCCCTTGTGTTATCCTTGTTCTGGTATTCATCTATGGAATTTCTTTTGGTTGTTCTCTTGTCTCCTAATGGTTAAGGGATGAGTAAATAATGATTTAGGAATCAACGTGCACTCCAATTTTATTGTTCTTTACTTCAATTTGATGTTTTCTTCTAATTGTTCCTAGATATAATTATGAGTATTCTCCCTAGTGGCATCATGTATATGAAGGTCTCCTTTTATCTCTAGTTCTTTAACATCTAAAAAGGTATTGTTATTTTCCAAAAGTTATTTTCCCTTTACTTTAAATTGTGTTGCAAATCATCACATTGTTAAGGAGTGACAAGTGCAGAGTTGGTGTGAAGTCTGCACTTCATTAGTACAAAAATTGTGAAATCTCAATTAACTACAATTCCGCCAAAATTCGGGTTAAGTGCGCAGTTTTAATTTGTCGGGGGTGTGAAAGCCACGTAAGGAGTTAAAAAGACCGACAACTGTGACATATTAAAAAATCCCGTGAGGAAGCAAAAAATATGAAATTCATAAAACAATTTTTCATAGGTCATGTGGGTTGTTTATTGTTTGGCTTATGTAGTTTCCAAGGGAGTTGTGTTTAGTGCGACTTTTTGGACTTTCTGGTGCTGGAATCCAGTGGAAAAATTTGAGGTGAAATCTTGATTTGTGTTATTTAAACTAGTTTTTTTACTATATATATGGATTCAGCACCCTGGAAAACTCCTAGGGCACTTGGATTATGCAAGGGTAACCCATCAAACTTGTGATTTCAATAAATTCCTACCAGATTTTAAATAAATTAGACTGGAAAAACCCACCAGAAAAACTTTCAAAAAGTCACACTAAAGACAACACGGTTCAAAGAATACGTGATTTTTATTGAAAAAGGCGTTAATTAAAATGATTTTTAAAAGAAGTTTATAAAAGTATTTTTTTAACTATATTGTTTTTTAAAGGACTTTAAAGTTTTTAAAGAAGTTTTTTTTAAAAAGGGGCTTAAGTTATCAAAAGTTTTTTCTATATAAATATTTTTATAAAATATTTTATATAAAAAAATTAATTGAGGGTTCATTAAAAGGGTTTTAGTATTACTTGAAGAGAAGTTTTTGAAGAAAGAAGGCGTTCTCAAATTTCAAGCCCCATTTCCCGCCGTTTATGCAGTGTGGGCCGTTAAGATGGAGACCATGTTGAAGGCTCATGATGTTTGAGATCATGTCCAGTTTGGCTTTTCAAACCTAAGGAAGAAGAAGAAGAATGAGCTCTCACTAATGTAGAGAGGGTTGTTTGGAAGAAAGACAAAAGGAAGAATGCACAAGCATTCTAGCTTATCTAGCAGGGAGTGGACCGAGCAATGTTCCAGAAGATTATGATCATGTCTTCAGAAAAGACAACATGGGAGACCTTCATGAAAAGATATAAAGGTATGGCCAAAGTTAGTATTGCTAAGTATATGAAATTTTGTATATGAAGGAGACAAAGGACATCGATTCATTCATGAATCGGGTCATGGCCGTCATAAATCAGTTCAAAATTTAAGGTGAAGATATTAAAGATCAAACAGTGGTTGAGAAGGTCCTCAGATATTTGTCTACCAACTTTGATAATGTGGTAGTATCCATAGAAGAAACTAACGATTTGGCATCATTGACAGTTGACGAGTTGATGGGATTACTTCTATCACATGATGCAAGGGTAGACAAAAATATGGATTCCACTTTAGAAACCTCTTTCAAAATTCAGGTTTCTATTTCAAGAGACAAAATTTGAGGAAGAATTAAATCAAGAGGTAGAGGATGAGGCGAAGGCATGGTGGTCAGAGAGATGGCCGAGAAGAGCATGAACATGAAAGTGGAAGAAACAACAAAAGCTTCAACAATAAATAAAGAGTTGATAAATCAAAGGTGAGTTTTTATTATTGCAATAAATTTGGTCACTATGACCATGATTGCAGGAAGAGGATAGATTATAAAGGAACCAGAGAGCTAATGTCAACAATCTTATCTATAGGAGCTAACACTAGTAAATATTTCAATTGATTAAAACTTTTGTAACACTTTTGTCTAGATAAATTTAACTCCTTTGTTTCGTAAATATGTTATAGTATAGGCCATACTGGAGAAACCTTCAATGAACCTATGGTAATAACGTGTAATTAGAATGAAGGATATGATGTCAATTATGTCTTTGGGAATAGGTTAGTTGAGAATTTTCTTGACCATTTTAGGATCTATAACAGTTCCTTCTTTGGATAATACATGCCTGAAATACTGAATCTGATGGTAATAAAAATACCACTTACTAAATTTGGCATATATATGATGCTCTCTGAGTGTTTGCAACATTATTCTTATGTTTTTTTTATGATCTTTTAAAGTCCTGGAATAAACCAAGATGTCATCAATGAAAATCAATACAAATTTATGTAGGTATTAGCTAAAAGCATTATTCATTTGACACAAAAACATGGTTGGGGAATTAGTGAGTTTGAAAGGAAGAAAAACAAACTAATAATGGCCATATCTAGTTCTAAAGGAATTCTTATGTATATCCTCACATTTAATTATTATTTGGTGGGAACCATATCTCAATTATATCTTAGAGAAGTCTATCTTAAGGAAGACTCTTAGATCGTCAATTCTAGGCATTGGGTATTTTATTTTAATGATCAACTTGTTTAGATGTATATAATCAATACATAATATAAGGGTGCCATCCTTTTTCCTTACAAAACATATTGAAACTCTTCAAGGCGAGACACTTGGTTTGATATATCCTTTTCCCAAAAATTCTAGAAGTTTCATTTTTAACTCATTCATCTCTGGTACACTCATTTTATAAGGTGCGTTTGAAATTAGTGTTTCCCCAAGTATTTATTCAATGGTAAAAACAATGTCCCTTTTTGGTGGAAACAAAATAATTTATTCCAAAAAAGCATCCTTAAATTCCCTCACTAATGCGCAATCATCCAAAGTATTTTCTATGTTTTCCTATGTTAAATTTTCCATTATACTGCAAATAATTTACAACCCTTCCTTGCACATTTTTTTAAGTACAAGGTTGATATCTATATTGTTTGGATTATTCTCTAATGACCTGTACCACTTCTTCATCATTAGTACAAGTAATAGTCTATACTAGGAAGTTCATGAAAGCTCTATACTTTTCCAGCAAATGCATACTTATTTACACATCATAAGATCTTAGAGGTAGGATATCAAAATTCATTTCTAATTTTGACCCATTTAAATTAATGGGAAAATCCCTAATAAAATTGGTAATGTTCCTTTTTGTACCATTTGCTAGCTATATAATCCATGATTTTTTACGCTTTTCCATTTTTTAGCTTACATTTGTCCACTATTTTTGGACTAACGTAACTTAATGTTGCTCCTCGATCTATCAGAATTGATGTAGCTTGCTTTAGAATGTTACCTTCTAATTTGATCATAGTGGATTTATGTTAAACTTTTCGATTGTTCATGGCTATATTAATTCTGATTATAGATCCTATTTGCAACTGAGTCTTTTGTTGAATATTGTTCCTACTAAAATTCAGAAGAAAACTCGAAATGAAACCACTTCCATGGTTTCGACCCCGTAATGCTTCGGAGGAAATTTTCTCCTTTGTGAATTTCTATTTTAGTATATAGAGTTTGAGATAATGCATTTGAATTTTCACATATTAAAGAAAGGGTAAGGGTTTTGAGATTAAATACATTTTTGGTTCTTTAATGAAAATATTTTTTTATTTGAATTTATTTTAGGGTTTGAAATGACAAACACCATGTTACTTTATCACCGAACTTGTCGTGGATACAAATTTTATCTGGCCAGGTATTAGACCTATTTTCCCCTTCTTGGTACTTTCTTTTACTTTTATTTTAGGTTGTTAAGGTCTAAGTTTTCAAATTTCTCCTTCACATTTCCATTATTCCTTTCTAATCATGTTCCTATTTATGCATTGGAGGGTTTTAAAAACCCTTTCTTTTTACTATTATTATTATTTTAAAATTGTGGTTCCCTTATATCTAGACTAAAAGGAGTTTCATTTTTTTGAACCTTTTCTTCTTTTTTATACTAATCATGTCTGCAACTAAATTATTGTGTTTTAAACATTGGTTATCATAATTTAAAGAAATAAGAATTTTATCTTATGAATCCCTTCTCTTTGAAATTATAACCATTAATATCTTTCACACTCCTATTTGTATGTATACTTTTAAAGGGCTTCCAAAACTTCGATTTCTTTGAAACATATGTTCAAAGTAAGATTTATCATTAATATTCTTGACTCCTAATATTAATTTAAAACTCTTGTTAACTTGTTAACGAGGTTAATCTATTAATCCTTTATATTATATTATGGTTTCATGGTTTATGGCTCAATACCTATCTCACCATAAATTTTTTCTAACCATAAAGTCATTCAAGCTAAGATTAGTTAGAAACCCTAAGGTAAATTCACAACTTGATATACTTCGTTCTAATATATTTTTTATGGCTTACTTATACAATAGGATACTATTGGAAACATCTATGTTACTTTATAACATGTAGGTGCTCCAACTCTAGTTCAAAGCTCTAATTCAAAGTTTTTGTCGAAAAGTTTGTGTTACCTTTACAGTTATGATTCTCTTAATAGCACTTTTCTTTTACAAGTATTGGAAAGTATCGAAATCAAGTCATTTGATATTAGCCAAAAATTGTAGTATCTATACTATATATATAAAGAAGTATTTTAACAGAGGAATTCAACTTCGTTTGACTTATGATTGGATTTTTAAACAAAATCATTTTTTTTTGGATATCAATATCTATATATATAAATATGGGTTAAGTGATTTATTAATCTAGAATTCAACTTTTTGAGGCGTATTATGGACTTTTTAAGCCACAATTTTTGTCCGGGTGTGTTTGAGCAAATCGTTTTGGAGATTAATCAGCTAGAAAAATTATATATTTAGATTACCTAAAACCCTTAGTTAGTTATATGTTTTAGAATTAGAAGCAATTATTTAAATATAAATCTTTTGTGTGTGGGAAAGGTGTGTAGATTTTCTAATTTGATAATCATTGCCAAACAATAATTGTTTTAATTTATTTTTCAAATAACTTTTAAAAAAATAATACATATTTTAAAACTATTTAAGTTAGTTAGTAAATTATATAATTATTCTAAAAAAAAAATTTAATAAAATTTAATATAATTAAGATTGAGATAGAAATAATAACTGTGAGTTAAATAACTCTTTTTATTTTTAATGTTTTTTTTGTGCACTATCACATAATATTATTTAGGATAATTATTAAGGTAATAGTTTAAATTTTGATTTTTTTTTAGTATTTTGTCAATTTTATCCAAAATCTTTTGTTGAAATCAAATATGAATTTTGAAATTTACAAGTATAAGTGCTAGAGAGAATTCTTAATGTCAAATGTATTTATGCATTTGGCAACACAATTTAAATTTTAAAAACCATGATTTTAACTAAAAAATAAAAAAATAAAAAATAAAAAATCTAAATCTATATCAAAATTACAAAACATTAAAGTGAAAATGCATCATTATTAATTGCATCAATAAAAATGTATATTTTGAAATAAGATTTTCTAAAATTTTAATTTAATAATCAATAATTAATAAATAGTGATAAAATTTTCATGAAATATTTTTAAGGAATAATTATGATAAAAAATTTCAGATTTATTTAAAAATAGTCCAAAAAATCAATTGTTCTTTTCAATTTAATTAAAAAAACCTATAAAATATAACTAGATATAAAATATAGCGAATTAAAGATCATTTTGAATATAAAATAAAATATTGTTTTTTCTTACGTATAGACAGTGATATTAATTCAAAATTGTGTAACCAAAACTATTTATAACTTAAAAGTCTACATAAATTATCCTACGCGAAATTATTTTATGTTAATGATATGATACATATACATATATTGTTCGCTACACAAGACCCATTTATAATGGTTAATGGTTAATGGTTAAGAGCATGTGTTTCCTCCTAAGAGGTCACAGGTTCAAAACTAGAGGGGTAGAGTATGTATGCCTTCGTAGACTTAGCAGTGAAATCGCTGCGCGGAGGTGGGTCCTTTGTCCCACAAATAAGGGGGTCTCATACACCAATTTGGTGTCTGGCTTCGCTGTGACCTTAAAAATGGATATTATTATTATTATTAAAAGATGACATCATAATCATAATCAACCTTAATACTACATAACATAGCATAAGCCACGCAGGAAAATTTCATGACATCCCACTAAATCTTACGACCCACCATCGAAAATAAATATTAGTTGACAGGCTGCCAGCTTTATTCTGGTGACTCGGTGAGCGACCTACATAATTTTATAGTCGATTGCTTGATAAAGAAGATAAGCTAGTAGACTCTGGCATGAAGTTTTGTCTTTGGGGCAGCGTTTTCCATTCATGATTTTAAAGTCAATGATCAATAAAGTGAGAAGCTAGTAGGCTCTAGCATGGAATTCTGACATCGTAGAAGCGTGATTCGTTGAATTCTTCACCTCAGAGATGCCAGGCTGCAAAATGTAATATATCGAGCACTACAATGCAACGTCACGACGGTATGTAGTGATAACATGTAACAACATCACACGTCGTGAGCTTGCGGGTCGAATCCGAGGAAGGAACATCGTAAATTACATGGCCTATATTGACTTTCTCTGAGTATAGAACTCAAACCAATCACAGGCTTAGATTGACAATTCATTACAGTCCTACATCGATTCAACTAGCTTTTTTTTTACAACTTGCGAGCATTTGTAAGGCATGTTTGTACTAGTATATGCAGTTTCGATGAAAGAAGATGATAATATGTGACATATGTTTGAAAAAAAATTACAGAAAATTTCAATGAAAGTGAATGAGAATATGTGACGTCTGTTTGATGACGAATAACGGAAACCAGACCGCTACGTTAGGTCTTTGATACATAATCAGTTTTGTTCCATAGCGGGAGGAATGAGAGACCGGGTGCGGTAGGGTCATACAAGACCGCGTGCGGTAGGGTCTTTGATACATAATCAGTTTTGTTCCATAGCGGGAGGAAGCGTCTTTGACACCGGGTGCGGTAGGGTCATACAAGACGCGTGAGGTTGCTTAAGACAAGGCGTGGTTTGGGGTCAGACAGGATGAGCATTTTTATCTGGATTGCAGTATTCCTTTCACTTTGCTTCACCCTTGGTAATTGATTTTTAGATTTTGAAGAATTTTTAGAACGAAAGAAAGAAATTATTTTAACATTGAAAAGATTAAAGATAGTTTATGTAACAGATTGTTTATTCATCAGCTTGATGTATTTGATTTTTTTTTATGAAATTTCACAATAAATGCTCCAGTTTCTCGACAAACTGCTAGGTGAATAGATTATCCCTAGAGTCATCGTGTCTGCATAACTTTCCATATTGTCTTTAAAGAACTCACATTTTAAAATGAAATGATTTTCTGTTTCCATTTTTGGGATTAACAAAAAATGCATACTCTTTCCTCCCACACTTCTTTTGGTCTTTTGAGCGGCCACCCTGTTTCACAACCTAGTTGATGAGAATTAGTCCAGAGCAATATTAATCCTTAACTGAGCAATAAGAATTTTGGCTCTCCAAGAGATAATGGCCTCTATATATGTTTTTGGTTTATGACTATGAGTGGGATTAAACACTTCAATATAGTAATTTTTCTTTCTTCCTAGTTCCTTATACAGGTACTTTTGTGAAACTTATCCATAACAAAAGCTCTTATCTATTTGTTATTTATGGGACAAGTGTTCAAGTAAATATCTCATTTACGAAAAACATTTGTTATTTTGCTGCATCCAATTTTCTTCCTTTTTTTTCTGTTACACAATCTGTTATTAAAGACAACCTTGGGCCATCTACACTCTTTCATTTGCTCAATTTCTTTTAAATAACTTATGACTAGCACCACAGAAATGATTTCAATAGGAACAGCCCATGTATCACATAACAAGATAGCATAAGAAACTGCAGTTTTAATCCTGAATTTATTTGTAATCAAACACTTATGAATTTTCTCAATTTGTCTCCATCCAAATAAGTTCAAAAACAAAATGTAAAGTATTCTATAATTTTTTAATGTATCTATAATTTTTGAAGTTTATTTTAT
Organism: Pinus taeda; assembly: GCA_000404065.3. Classification (NCBI taxonomy): domain Eukaryota; kingdom Viridiplantae; phylum Streptophyta; class Pinopsida; order Pinales; family Pinaceae; genus Pinus; species Pinus taeda. The sequence goes on along the minus strand of APFE030194547.1, from coordinate 2,124 downwards.
ATTTAGACATTGTAAATTTTGAAAATATTTTCGAATTATAGAACCTGAGTGAAGAGTGTAACAGATAATAATTGATTTTTTATTGATATCCATGGAATTCCTAATATAACCGTAACTTTTATTAGACCAATTCCCTTCACCGACACAAATACTGTTATATACATCTATAAATACTTGTAGCTTCGCATACATGATTCTCGGTATTCAGTAACGAACTTGACTACTATTATCTCCCATCTCAGGATTTTGAGTAATAGCATACAGAACCATCAACTCCCAGCTGTCATCCAAGGTGAGAACTTGGGTATTAATAGATTGTCTTTCAGGCGTTCTGATAGACGTTTTCGGCATGCATATTTGTAAGCAAATTAATGATCGGAATGACTTCATTTTCTGGTTTTTCTTGATGTCGGTTTCCAGGGAGTTGAAATGGCAAAGACTCTGTGCCATAAAGTGACCCTCTTTGCTGTATTATTTTGTGCCTTAGCTGGGGCTGCAGTAAGCGACAACCTTCAAGTGGGCTATTACAATACTATTTGTCCAGATGCGGAACCCATTGTGCGTCGGGTGGTTAGCAGTGCATTCCTCAACTTTACTGGAGTAGCTGCTAAGCTTATACGATTGCATTTCCACGACTGTTTTGTCAGGGTAGGTATCAAAATTACGTTTGCTAATGTACTTTGCTAGAGTGTAAATGAATGAGGTTTTTGAAATACGGATGTCGAACTCCTGCACTTTCAGGGATGCGATGGTTCCGTTCTCATCGATTCCATTCCTGGCCAGTTCGTAGCGGAGAAAGACTCTCCGGCTAACAATCCGAGCCTTGGAGGATTCGACGTGATTGACGAAGCAAAATTGCAATTAGAGGCGGTCTGCCCAAAGGTGGTTTCCTGTGCAGATATAGTCGCGTTTGCGGCTAGGGATAGTGCATCACTGGTACTCGTCTTAAACATCATACATGACTACAACTGAATTGAGTATAGCATAGCATAGAAGAAATGCTCAATGGTTTCTAATAATGAATCATGATTGATCGCAGGCATCTCCCATCCCTCTCTGCTGGGATGTTCCAGCTGGAAGAAAGGATGGAAATATTTCACTAGCTTCCAATATTCGGGGAAATCTACCTCCCCCTACCTTCAATGTAACCCAGCTAACTCAGCTATTTGCATCCAAAGGTCTATCCCAGGACGAGATGGTTACGTTGTCAGGTATACTCTCAGACCTGCAAATCATCAATATGTCAATACTAGTAGATGATAATAATGGTTCAGCGAAAGCATTTGTCCAGTATAATCATGTTTGTGCTGTTTGCGCGAATGCAGGAGCACACACAATTGGTGTCTCTCATGTTGGGTATTTTTTTTTTTTGCTTCTGTTTGAGATGGATAAATACCAAAACCATAAAATATAAAACACAGAGCCTATGCTCTGTTTGCTTTGCTCCAAGATCTTTTACACAGAGAAGTCTTTTTAAAACAATTACACAGGACAGAGTATTTCACCACCATAAAATTTCCATTCATTAAACAAAAAAAACATTTACATATTCATCCTCTTTCACTCAGAGGGATTCACCAAAACATTTACTCTGCCTCCTATGAAATTTACACCACTGTGTGTAAATATTTCATTTACATTCACTGCTGTGTGAAAACAAAATTACAGGGAGTTACTGATTTACCTTTTCACCTGTGTGAAACAATTCATGGATTTGGAACAAAACAAGCCACTGGTTTTTCATTCACTTCTCCTCCTGCACTGCTGTGCAAACTTTTCTTTTTACATCACAGAGAAAAATTCACACTTCTGCGTTTCATACATATCAAACATTGCATTACAATCCTTGGTTTTCATTGGCTGCTGCGGAGCCCTGTTTCTCTTCTCACCGTGTGCAAAAATCCCCGTGTGTAATAATAAAATTACATCTATGGAGTCAACGCTCCTAAGTTAAAAACATATGCCAAAAAAAATAATTAAAAAAAACATTATAGTTTCCGCCCATACTCCATATTAAATTTATGCCCATGCCTGCCGTATGAAATCATAAAGACTTTTACCTAAGTTAATGACACCTTCAGTAAAAACATTAAATAAAACGTGCCGTAAAAGTAAAATTAAAGT
>APFE030194540.1:143104-166765 GCA_000404065.3 Pinus taeda | reverse complement strand
TATTCCCAAGAGTCCAACCTCTCCAACCTCTAAAAATGATTGAGAAATTACATCATATAGACCATCCTAACTCCTTTCCTTGCCTCTAGGGGTCGAGCTCATCATTCTAGGAGCTGTTTGAACTAATTCTAGAAAAGGAACTGAAATCTAGGTAGTCAAACAACTTACCCCTATATGCTAGGAAACTAATTCATTCATTTAATTTTCACCTTTTAGTGAATGAATCCTCTAGAACAAGTAAAAATGTGCCAAAATTACATCATACACATCAAATTACATCAAGCTAGGTCAAACATCACATCAAGAGGTGAAACTAGTCATAATTGGCCGAAATTCTGAGCTGGAAAGTGAAAATTTGACCAAAAAACCCTGTGCGTGGTGCGCCTGAGCCCTATGTGCCGTGCGCCTTTCCACCTATTTTTGGGGCACTTCCTAGCATCCACATTGAGCTCAGGTTAGCTTGTTGGAAAGCCCTAGATGTCTACTTTCCAACCCAAGTGGAATTTTCCAATTTGGTGTCCATTTACCCCTCCAAAAGTGCATTCTCCCGGAAGTACTTACTGTTGGTGCAAAAGGTGGCGGAAAGGTGATTTTCATGATGTTTTTGAGCCTTTTGGTCACCCAGAACTTAATGAAATGCTTTGGCAATAGCTGAGGATGTATAATTCATCATGAAAAATCCAAAACTATAATCCATTTGTGAATTGGACCTCCCGATCTTATGGGTCGCGCGCGGCGCGCTACGCGTTGAGCCAAAAAACCTGTTTTGCAAGCCAAAAATTTCAAAATGACAAAATTTTCTCCGAATTTGCTCAAATTCGGAATGAAGACCCTCTATCATGTATTGTGCCCCGCCAATGAAGCCTCGGCCAAAATTTGGAGTGGATCGGGCTTTTTCCACCATTTTAGTGTCTTCCTGGTGCATGCAGTTCATTGACGGAATCTCTGTCTTGGTTGTATGATGTGTTGTTGTCCACCTCCATGGTATTGAAATTCTATGCCAAGTGTATGTTTGATTTGTTGCAAATGAGGAATGAAGGCTTGATGTCTTTGTCTTCAAGTACCAAATATGCCAAAGGGAAATGAGGAAGAATAAAACCTTGGTAATACACTGTTTCCAAACCCTACAACACTTTTTATATTGACAAAGGAGGGTTTTCCAACTTGGATTTCTACGGCAAATTATCATGAACCCATTACATTAACCTTTCAAAAACCAAGCACAAGTAGTGAATATGAGCCTACTTGCAAGTTTGTGCAGAGAGGAGGCAATTTGATGCCTTTCCAAGCAAATTTCAGGCTTAAAACCCAGTGCGCCGCGCGCCTCACCCAACGCGCCGCGTGCCTCTGATGCATCACGCACGTGTAATTTTACACTGCATTTTCGTGCCGGATGCGCCGCTGCCTTACCCAATGCCCCGCGCGCACCCAGCTACATAGTGAATTTTGCAGGAGGCTCTTGGAGGTCTTCCCGATGTCAAAATTGGGCACAGGATAGTTTGTTGGAAAGGTCATTGAGTCTACTTTCCAACCCAACTTGAATTTTTTAATTTGGAGTTCATTTACCTTGTCAAAAATCAAATCTCCCAAGACTGGTCAAAATGTGCCAAATGAGGCTGCCTCAAGGCAGAGTGCTGTTGCAGTCAACTTTTGAATGTCTTCCTCAACTCTAAATTGAGCTCATGATAGCTCATTGGAAGGCTCTTTGTGTCTAGTTATCATTTAACTCATCACGAAAGTCATTTGGCCAACCATGCTAGGATAACTCTTTATTTTCCCAAGGTCACTAAAGAGGTGCATTCAATTCTCCCGAGACAATTGTATTTTTGACATTTCTCTAAAACCATGACACCTGTGTAAAACGTGAAGGAGGGTTTTCTTCCTTGGCCTGCTATGGACAAAAATCTCTCTCAGTTTTTCAAAATTCATCTTTAATTGCTCTGAAACATCTTTTGAGTGAAACTTGTCCCGATGTGTGAAACAAGGAATTTTGTCGAAATGAAGTGAAATGAAGGGGATAATGGGCTTCTAAATTATTGGGGAAATTTTCGGAAGTAGGGAGGGATGTTAGGAAGCAGGGGAAAGTGGAATCTCAGAGATTGAGTGAGGGGAAGGGGTCCAAAAGGGCAAAACACAGACCCAACCTAGAAAATTGCCACGTTGTAGCAAGAAACTAGGGTTTGTGCAAAAATGAGGAATTTGGGGGATCTCAGTGATGGGAAGTGTTTAATAAGGTACATTAAGGATAGGGGAAGGTGTGTGAACATCTGGATACAAGTTTTGCTAATGATTCGACCATTCAAGAGAAATTGCCTTCAAAACCCTAGGAGAGGGAAATGAACCTTACCTGGGCACAACTAAAGTGTGAACAAGATGTGAAATGGCCCAATGGAACCTGACATGATGATGAAAACCCTATGAATGATGATAGAATCAGTTGAATAGCAACATAGACTGACATTTGGGCAATTTTGAAAGGAGTGAAAGCAAACCCTAGACCTAATGCCTAGTGACCAAATTTTGCTTGAAGACTCGTTGAAATGACAAAATTTGACCTTGACACTCTGAGACCACTTTGTAAGAGCATATTTGATCACTGGAGGAAGGCTGGAAAGACTGACAATAACATTGGCTCCAATGGGGATGGTAGCTCCTTGGAGGTGCCAAGAACCATAGAGCTTTGGGAGAGCAGACAGTGCCTCCATCCATTGGGCGATGGAATCATTGTTTGAACGGATAACACAAAACATTTGACACATTTATTGAATGAAAACTTGACTGAAAATCGACTGAAACTTGACTCAAACCAACTCAATGGAAAACTGAAATAACTTGAAAAAAAACTGACTCTACAGACCAAACACAAATGACTCATGACTGACCTAAAACAAGACTTTACAAAGCTTTTGGAAAAAAGGCAGCAATCCATCAAGATTTGGAATCATGATGACAACCACATGCATAATAATGAAATATGTACAATCATGTATAATTGGCTTCCCAAGTAACTAGTCAAGCAGATGTCTTCTTGACTGATTTCCCTGATCAGATCTGCTGGTCAGCAATACAAACTGATAACTGGGCATCCAAAAACATAGCTGACCATGATCTCCTTCATCACTGAACACTGCAATAATCACTTTCACTACTGGCTGCAACAAACTTGCTAGAGGATCTTGAAAAACATGAAGATTTGCCATTGCCACCTCTTGCTGAAAGAACAAGGTGTCCTTTGCTTCAAATTCTGATCTGCCTTCATCATGTGCTTCGGTAAAAGTATGCTCATGGGCTTCAAAAAACTCTGAACAAATGGATGAGCCGATCTCTTCTTGGAAAAACATTTCAGCACATGAAACATATGAAGAGGAATCTGGATGGAAATCCTGAACGTTTTGATCTTCTGTGGTGTGAATGTGTTGTAGGTCATTTGTATATGATATGACAGCCAGGTTTTCATGTTCCTTATTACATTCATCAATCATAAGAGAATAAACTTCAGATGATCCTTGAAGCACAATATTATCATTTATGTTGTCTACCACAAATTCATTCAGAGAAACTTTTTCACTTGCTTGAGCAAAGATCTCACCTTGTTGTTCATTAGTTGACTGAATGACCACCTCATGAAAACTCTGTTCTAATGACAAACTGGCAGCATGACTGAGAACATTTGAATCCATACCTTTGTATTCTACATTCCAGATGAGCTCAACAGCAAAGTCCTCCTTGATGGGTTTCAGCACAAGATATTCCTGGTCATCATAATCCGAATGTTGATCTGAAATAGCTGAGTGAACATTATCACAATCTGCAATCTGCATGTTGTCTTCTTCTGTGCGCAGATTTGAAATGTCATTCTCCCTTCCATCATTTTCAATCATATGGCACTCTTCAACCTGTTGATCTTGATTCTGCTGCAAAATTTCCTGAGCATCTTGATGGGAATCCTCTAGGTTCTCTTCATGTTGCTGAAATGGTTTCTCGTACAGTGCTTCCATGATCTCATCGTCCATAAAATTATCATCTTCATAATATTTCTCAAGGCTTTCAATAAAAGTAGAAGCATGTTTGAAACAGTCATGAACTAAATTTAATGATGGATAAGACGCTTGATATCTTTCAATGAACAGGGCATGAAAATATTTTAAACAATAAATACAGGCCAACAGCAAATTTTCATACCAAGATTGGGCTTCACCTTCGAGAGTGGCCAGGAATATCTTCATCAAGAAATCTTCAGGAAAATCCACTTTCAACTTGCGAATATGCATATGAAATCTAACCAGATGTAAAGTAGCATCTTTCTTACCATCATTTTTAAACGTAGGCAGATTCCTTGACCAATCTACCTTAGGCATCTTATTCGGAAAACCTGGAATGTGATCTCGGCTCATGGGAGCGTATCTTCTCATGATTCGGTCCATCTTGAAAATCTCACAGCTACTGGTCTCCCTATAGTGAAGTCACCATGAAGCATTGATTTCTGGATTTTTCAGTGAATGGAGTCGCCGGGTGAATGATTTTAGCCTTTCTAGTGTCTAATTGTTGTCCACCATCAACCATCAGATCTGAACTTGATACACGTACTGGGGGAATTTATAAGTTAAGTGTTACAATTACAAGCTACACCGGAGATCGACTGAAGCAACGTTTATCTACTATGCACACGCAGAGCAATGTGCAGTTTGAAGGCTACCTGGCGTGACTTCAGACGCTGTCTGTAGCTATAAATCAAATAACACTAACAAGAAAACCAGTTCTCCCCAGTATGGTCACCACTATGTTAGCGCTCAAATCTTCCTTAGGCTGAAATAATGTAAGACTCAAGGCTACATCAAACCACGCTCAGCCTCGTAGCTAGCCCTACGAGGACAGGAGAGGGCTCTCTCCCGGTCAAACTCGGCAAAAGATAATCGAAGAGGCTCGAGATGACCAAATTGATGACTGATTTTAGGCTAGGTATGAAGTACAAAGAGTTTAGAATTGATTTTTAAAGATTTTGTTGAATTCAAGGGAAGGGCAATTTTGGATGCGGGGATGAGGCACAACTTTTGCAGAGGTCTACTTGGGGCAAGATAGGTGATTGTATTGATGCCTTAAAGCAAGTGAGATGGGTAGATCAGACTGGTGAGGAGTTAAGGAGAGGAAGGGAGTCTCAAGGATTCTCCTTAAACTGAAGAAAACATAAAAGATTAAACAAATTTAAAGGCAGAGCATAGCAATTTCATGGATTCTACCTTAACACTTCATTTGTTTAATTATAGAAGATTCAATAGAGAAAATGATACACATACACAACAAAAGTACTGAGAGAAACACACCATCAACACATAAAGCCACATGGATCCCAAATAGTGCTGCAAAACCCTGGTCTTTCCTTTGCCAAAATGCAGATAAGATATGTACAATATAGTCTCAAACTATTCCCAAGAGTCCAACCTCTCCAACCTCTAAAAATGATTGAGAAATTACATCATATAGACCATCCTAACTCCTTTCCTTGCCTCTAGGGGTCGAGCTCATCATTCTAGGAGCTGTTTGAACTAATTCTAGAAAAGGAACTGAAATCTAGGTAGTCAAACAACTTACCCCTATATGCTAGGAAACTAATTCATTCATTTAATTTTCACCTTTTAGTGAATGAATCCTCTAGAACAAGTAAAAATGTGCCAAAATTACATCATACACATCAAATTACATCAAGCTAGGTCAAACATCACATCAAGAGGTGAAACTAGTCATAATTGGCCGAAATTCTGAGCTGGAAAGTGAAAATTTGACCAAAAAACCCTGTGCGTGGTGCGCCTGAGCCCTATGTGCCGCGCGCCTTTCCACCTATTTTTGGGGCACTTCCTAGCATCCACATTGAGCTCAGGTTAGCTTGTTGGAAAGCCCTAGATGTCTACTTTCCAACCCAAGTGGAATTTTCCAATTTGGTGTCCATTTACCCCTCCAAAAGTGCATTCTCCCGGAAGTACTTACTGTTGGTGCAAAAGGTGGCGGAAAGGTGATTTTCATGATGTTTTTGAGCCTTTTGGTCACCCAGAACTTAATGAAATGCTTTGGCAATAGCTGAGGATGTATAATTCATCATGAAAAATCCAAAACTATAATCCATTTGTGAATTGGACCTCCCGATCTTATGGGTCGCGCGCGGCGCGCTACGCGTTGAGCCAAAAAACCTGTTTTGCAAGCCAAAAATTTCAAAATGACAAAATTTTCTCCGAATTTGCTCAAATTCGGAATGAAGACCCTCTATCATGTATTGTGCCCCGCCAATGAAGCCTCGGCCAAAATTTGGAGTGGATCGGGCTTTTTCCACCATTTTAGTGTCTTCCTGGTGCATGCAGTTCATTGACGGAATCTCTGTCTTGGTTGTATGATGTGTTGTTGTCCACCTCCATGGTATTGAAATTCTATGCCAAGTGTATGTTTGATTTGTTGCAAATGAGGAATGAAGGCTTGATGTCTTTGTCTTCAAGTACCAAATATGCCAAAGGGAAATGAGGAAGAATAAAACCTTGGTAATACACTGTTTCCAAACCCTACAACACTTTTTATATTGACAAAGGAGGGTTTTCCAACTTGGATTTCTACGGCAAATTATCATGAACCCATTACATTAACCTTTCAAAAACCAAGCACAAGTAGTGAATATGAGCCTACTTGCAAGTTTGTGCAGAGAGGAGGCAATTTGATGCCTTTCCAAGCAAATTTCAGGCTTAAAACCCAGTGCGCCGCGCGCCTCACCCAACGCGCCGCGTGCCTCTGATGCATCACGCACGTGTAATTTTACACTGCATTTTTGTGCCGGATGCGCCGCTGCCTTACCCAATGCCCCGCGCGCACCCAGCTACATAGTGAATTTTGCAGGAGGCTCTTGGAGGTCTTCCCGATGTCAAAATTGGGCACAGGATAGTTTGTTGGAAAGGTCATTGAGTCTACTTTCCAACCCAACTTGAATTTTTTAATTTGGAGTTCATTTACCTTGTCAAAAATCAAATCTCCCAAGACTGGTCAAAATGTGCCAAATGAGGCTGCCTCAAGGCAGAGTGCTGTTGCAGTCAACTTTTGAATGTCTTCCTCAACTCTAAATTGAGCTCATGATAGCTCATTGGAAGGCTCTTTGTGTCTAGTTATCATTTGACTCATCACGAAAGTCATTTGGCCAACCATGCTAGGATAACTCTTTATTTTCCCAAGGTCACTAAAGAGGTGCATTCAATTCTCCCGAGACAATTGTATTTTTGACATTTCTCTAAAACCATGACACCTGTGTAAAACGTGAAGGAGGGTTTTCTTCCTTGGCCTGCTATGGACAAAAATCTCTCTCAGTTTTTCAAAATTCATCTTTAATTGCTCTGAAACATCTTTTGAGTGAAACTTGTCCCGATGTGTGAAACAAGGAATTTTGTCGAAATGAAGTGAAATGAAGGGGATAATGGGCTTCTAAATTATTGGGGAAATTTTCGGAAGTAGGGAGGGATGTTAGGAAGCAGGGGAAAGTGGAATCTCAGAGATTGAGTGAGGGGAAGGGGTCCAAAAGGGCAAAACACAGACCCAACCTAGAAAATTGCCACGTTGTAGCAAGAAACTAGGGTTTGTGCAAAAATGAGGAATTTGGGGGATCTCAGTGATGGGAAGTGTTTAATAAGGTACATTAAGGATAGGGGAAGGTGTGTGAACATCTGGATACAAGTTTTGCTAATGATTCGACCATTCAAGAGAAATTGCCTTCAAAACCCTAGGAGAGGGAAATGAACCTTACCTGGGCACAACTAAAGTGTGAACAAGATGTGAAATGGCCCAATGGAACCTGACATGATGATGAAAACCCTATGAATGATGATAGAATCAGTTGAATAGCAACATAGACTGACATTTGGGCAATTTTGAAAGGAGTGAAAGCAAACCCTAGACCTAATGCCTAGTGACCAAATTTTGCTTGAAGACTCGTTGAAATGACAAAATTTGACCTTGACACTCTGAGACCACTTTGTAAGAGCATATTTGATCACTGGAGGAAGGCTGGAAAGACTGACAATAACATTGGCTCCAATGGGGATGGTAGCTCCTTGGAGGTGCCAAGAACCGTAGAGCTTTGGGAGAGCAGACAGTGCCTCCATCCATTGGGCGATGGAATCATTGTTTGAACGGATAACACAAAACATTTGACACATTTATTGAATGAAAACTTGACTGAAAATCGACTGAAACTTGACTCAAACCAACTCAATGGAAAACTGAAATAACTTGAAAAAAAACTGACTCTACAGACCAAACACAAATGACTCATGACTGACCTAAAACAAGACTTTACAAAGCTTTTGGAAAAAAGGCAGCAATCCATCAAGATTTGGAATCATGATGACAACCACATGCATAATAATGAAATATGTACAATCATGTATAATTGGCTTCCCAAGTAACTAGTCAAGCAGATGTCTTCTTGACTGATTTCCCTGATCAGATCTGCTGGTCAGCAATACAAACTGATAACTGGGCATCCAAAAACATAGCTGACCATGATCTCCTTCATCACTGAACACTGCAATAATCACTTTCACTACTGGCTGCAACAAACTTGCTAGAGGATCTTGAAAAACATGAAGATTTGCCATTGCCACCTCTTGCTGAAAGAACAAGGTGTCCTTTGCTTCAAATTCTGATCTGCCTTCATCATGTGCTTCGGTAAAAGTATGCTCATGGGCTTCAAAAAACTCTGAACAAATGGATGAGCCGATCTCTTCTTGGAAAAACATTTCAGCACATGAAACATATGAAGAGGAATCTGGATGGAAATCCTGAACGTTTTGATCTTCTGTGGTGTGAATGTGTTGTAGGTCATTTGTATATGATATGACAGCCAGGTTTTCATGTTCCTTATTACATTCATCAATCATAAGAGAATAAACTTCAGATGATCCTTGAAGCACAATATTATCATTTATGTTGTCTACCACAAATTCATTCAGAGAAACTTTTTCACTTGCTTGAGCAAAGATCTCACCTTGTTGTTCATTAGCTGACTGAATGACCACCTCATGAAAACTCTGTTCTAATGAAAAACTGGCAGCATGACTGAGAACATTTGAATCCATACCTTTGTATTCTACATTCCAGATGAGCTCAACAGCAAAGTCCTCCTTGATGGGTTTCAGCACAAGATATTCCTGGTCATCATAATCCGAATGTTGATCTGAAATAGCTGAGTGAACATTATCACAATCTGCAATCTGCATGTTGTCTTCTTCTGTGCGCAGATTTGAAATGTCATTCTCCCTTCCATCATTTTCAATCATATGGCACTCTTCAACCTGTTGATCTTGATTCTGCTGCAAAATTTCCTGAGCATCTTGATGGGAATCCTCTAGGTTCTCTTCATGTTGCTGAAATGGTTTCTCGTACAGTGCTTCCATGATCTCATCGTCCATAAAATTATCATCTTCATAATATTTCTCAAGGCTTTCAATAAAAGTAGAAGCATGTTTGAAACAGTCATGAACTAAATTTAATGATGGATAAGACGCTTGATATCTTTCAATGAACAGGGCATGAAAATATTTTAAACAATAAATACAGGCCAACAGCAAATTTTCATACCAAGATTGGGCTTCACCTTCGAGAGTGGCCAGGAATATCTTCATCAAGAAATCTTCAGGAAAATCCACTTTCAACTTGCGAATATGCATATGAAATCTAACCAGATGTAAAGTAGCATCTTTCTTACCATCATTTTTAAACGTAGGCAGATTCCTTGACCAATCTACCTTAGGCATCTTATTCGGAAAACCTGGAATGTGATCTCAGCTCATGGGAGCGTATCTTCTCATGATTCAGTCCATCTTGAAAATCTCACAGCTACTGGTCTCCCTATAGTGAAGTCACCATGAAGCATTGATTTCTGGATTTTTCAGTGAATGGAGTCGCCGGGTGAATGATTTTAGCCTTTCTAGTGTCTAATTGTTGTCCACCATCAACCATCAGATCTGAACTTGATACACGTACTGGGGGAATTTATAAGTTAAGTGTTACAATTACAAGCTACACCGGAGATCGACTGAAGCAACGTTTATCTACTATGCACACGCAGAGCAATGTGCAGTTTGAAGGCTACCTGGCGTGACTTCAGACGCTGTCTGTAGCTATAAATCAAATAACACTAACAAGAAAACCAGTTCTCCCCAGTATGGTCACCACTATGTTAGCGCTCAAATCTTCCTTAGGCTGAAATAATGTAAGACTCAAGGCTACATCAAACCACGCTCAGCCTCGTAGCTAGCCCTACGAGGACAGGAGAGGGCTCTCTCCAGTCAATCTCAATAAAATGAGCAATAGGGTGCGAGATGACTTTAAAATGGGAAATTATTTTAGGCTAGTAAAAAGATATGAGAGTTTTATTTTGATTTGGATTTTAAAGATTTTGTTGAATTCAAGGGAAGGGCAATTTTGGATGCGGGGATGAGGCACAACTTTTGCAGAGGTCTACTTGGGGCAAGATAGGCGATTGTATTGATGCCTTAAAGCAAGTGAGATGGGTAGATCAGACTGGTGAGGAGTTAAGGAGAGGAAGGGAGTCTCAAGGATTCTCCTTAAACTGAAGAAAACATAAAAGATTAAACAAATTTAAAGGCAGAGCATAGCAATTTCATGGATTCTACCTTAACACTTCATTTGTTTAATTATAGAAGATTCAATAGAGAAAATGATACACATACACAACAAAAGTACTGAGAGAAACACACCATCAACACATAAAGCCACATGGATCCCAAATAGTGCTGCAAAACCCTGGTCTTTCCTTTGCCAAAATGCAGATAAGATATGTACAATATAGTCTCAAACTATTCCCAAGAGTCCAACCTCTCCAACCTCTGAAAATGATTGAGAAATTACATCATATAGACCATCCTAACTCCTTACCTTGCCTCTAGGGGTCGAGCTCATCATTCTAGGAGCTTTTTGAACTAATTCTAGAAAAGGAACTGAAATCTAGGTAGTCAAACAACTTACCCCTATATGCTAGGAAGCTAATTCATTCATTTAATTTTCACCTTTTAGTGAATGAATCCTCTAGAACAAGTAAACATGTGCCAAAATTACATCATACACATCAAATTACATCAATCTGGGTCAAACATCACATCAAGAGGTGAAACTAGTCATAAATGGCCGAAATTCTGAGCTGGAAAGTGAAAATTTGACCAAAAAACCTTGTGCGCTGCGCGCCTGAGCCCTATGCGCCGCGTGCCTTTCCACCTGTTTTTGGGGCACTTCTCAACATCCAAATTGAGCTCAGGTTGGCTTGTTGGAAATACCTAGATGTCTACTTTCCAACCCAAGTGGAATTTTCCAATTTGGTGTCCATTTGCCCCTCCAAAAGTGCCTTCTCCCGGAAGTACTTCTTGCTGGTGCAAAAGGTGGCAGAAAGGTGATTTTCATGATGTTTTGAGCCTTTTGGTCACCCAGAACTTAATGAAATGCTTTGGCAATAGCTGAGGATGTATAATTCATCATGACAAATCCAAAACTACAAGCCATTTGTGATTTGGACCTCCCGATCTTATGGGTCGCGCGCAGCGCGCTACGCGTTGAGCCAAAAAACTTGTTTTGCAAGCCAAAAATGACAAAATTTTCTCTGAATTTGCTCAAATTCGGAGTGAAGACCCTCTATCATGTATTGTGCCCCACCAATGAAGCCTCGACCACAATTTCGAGTGGATCGAGCTTTTTCCACCGTTTTAGTGTCTTCCAGGTGCATGCAGTTCATTGACGGAATCTCTGCCTTGGTTGTATGATGTGTTGTTTTCCGCCTCCATGGTATTGAAAGTCTATGCCAAGTGTATGTTTGATTTGTTGAAAATGAGGAATGAAGGCTTGATGTCTTTGTCTTCAAGTGCCAAATATGCCAAAGGGAAATGCAGAAGAATACAACCTTGGTAACACACTGTTTCCAAACCCTACAACACTTTTTATATTGACAAAGGAGGGTTTTCCAACTTGGATTTCTACAACAAATATATCATGAACCCATTACATTAACCTTTCAAAAACCAAGCACAAGTAGTGAATATGAGCCTACTTGCAAGTTTGTGTAGAGAGGAGGCAATTTGATGCCTTTCCAAGCAAATTTCGGGCTTAAAACCCAGTGCGCCACGTGCCTCACCCAACGCGCCACGCGCCTCTGATGCACCGTGCACCTGTAATTTTACACTGCATTTTTGTGCCTGATGCGCCGTGTGCCTTACCCAATGGACCACGCGCACCCAGCTACATAGTGCATTTTGTAGGAGGCTTTTGGAGGCCTTCCCGGTGTCGCAATTGGACACAAGATAGTTAGTTGGAAAGGTCTTTGAGCCTACTTTCCAACCCAGCTTGAATTTTTCAATTTGGAGATCATTTTCCTTGTCAAAACGCAAATCTCCCAAGACTGGTCAAAATGTGCCAAATGAGGCTGCCTCAAGGCAGAGTGCTGTTGCAGTCAACTTTTGAATGCCTTCTGCAACTCCAAATTGAGCTCATGATAGCTCATTGGAAATATATTTGTGTCTAGTTATCATTTGACTCATCAAGAAAGTCATGTGGCCAACCATGCTAGGAGAAATATTGATTTTCCCAAGGTCCCTTTAGAGGTTCATTCAATTCTCCCGAGGCGATTGTATTTTTGACATTTCTCTAAAACCATGACACCTGTGTAAAAAGTGAAGGAGTTGTTTCTTCCTTGGCCTGTTGTGGATAAAAACCTCTCTCAGTTTTTCAAAATTCATCTTTGATTGCTCTAAAACATCTTTTGAGTGAAACTTGTCCCGATGTGTGAAACAAGGAATTTTGTCGAAATGAAGTGAAATGAAGGGGATAAGGGGCTTCTAAATTCTTGGGGAAATTTTGGGAAGTAGGGAGGGATGTTAGGAAGCAGGGGAAAGTGGAATCTCAGAGATTGAGTGAGGGGAAGGGGCCCTAAAGGGCAAAACACAAGCCCAACCTAGAAAATTGCCACGTTGTAGCAAGAAACTAGAGTTTGTGCAAAAATGAGGAATTTGGGGGATCTCAGTGATGGGAAGTGTTTAATAAGGTACATTAAGGATAGGGGAAGGTGTGTGAACATCTGGATACAATTTTTACTAATGATTTGACCATTCAAGAGAAATTGCCTTCAAAACCCTAGGAGAGGGAAATGAACCTTACCTAGGCACAACTAAAGCGTGAACAAGATGTGAAATGACCCAATGGAACCTGACATGATGATGAAAATCCTATGAATGATGATAGACTCAGTTGAATAGCGACATAGACTGACATTTGGGCAATTTTGAAAGGAGTGAAAGTAAACCCTAGACCTAATGCCTAGTGACCAAATTTTGCTTGAAGACTCACTGAAATGAAAAAATTTGACCTTGACACTCTGAGACCACTTTGTAAGAGAATATTTGATCACTGGAGGAATGCTGGAAAGACTGACACTAACAACACCCACAAAGGGAATGTCCATTAAACTCTGTAGAGGAGTGTGCAATCTGTGAGTTGAATCATGCGACAAGTTCATGCCTATCCTTGCCAGGACTGAAGGCAGTTTTTCAAGGGACAGGTGAAGAGGTGGAGCAGTTGTACTTTATGGGACCTAAGAAGCCATGAAAACCTCGGTCGTCAGCGAGAAATCAAGGTATGTTTCCTATTCCATCTCAATATTTTAGTAATTTTAATATGGGTCCCCAGTCCATGCCTTATCTGCCCATGTGGCCCCAATACGAGTTTCCACCTTGGTAGCAATGGGCTCCTCAAGCTAGTTAGAGTTCCTTGTGGGCTCCGAACTAGTGGGGACCTTCTCCTCCTGGGCAGTTTGCCCTGTCAATGGCACAACAACAACTCTAGTTACCCTCTAATGTGCCTCTTAGTAATCATCTTGTTCATCCCCAACTTCGCATCCAACCCAATATGAATCCTAATAATAAAGGGGCTCAACCAACTGACACCCTCAACCTACCATCATACAACATCTCTACCGCAGAATTTTATAAGATGAATTTACGAACTGGGGGGACAGTAGATGCTCAACCCTCACAAGTTATCATTGAAAAAATTGAGACCGAGGAAAAGGAACCAGAAATGGTTGAAGAGGAATCAAACCGAGTCAAAAAAAAATCACACACCTCCTCAACCGCTACTTACTCAAAAACACCAAGTTGAACCACCCTATCCAGAAATGTTGGCTTTGAGTAAACAAATCCCTCAAGCTAAGTTTGAATTGTTAGGGGATTTACATAATTTATTTGTCAAGATTCCCCTGCTACAAGCTATGAGGGATGTACCTATATATGCAAAAAATCTTACAGAATATTGTGCTAAGAAGCCTAAAAGGAAATCAAGAGACCCACTCACTATTCATGTAATGGGGAAGCTATCAGATTTTATGATGGAAAGGTCCATGCCTGTAAAGTATGGGGATCCCGGGAACCCAATTTTAACCGTTCAAATTAATGGGGTAGAAATTCCAAATGTACTAGTAGATTTGGGTGCTGCCATAAATGTCATCACTGCTAAAACTATGCATGCATTAGTTCTTTGTAACTTGAAACACACACCTATAGTGTTAGAGCTGGCAGATCGATCTAAAGTAAAACTGGTGGGGAATTTAGAAGATATCAGAATTTCAGTTAATTCATGGCACTACCCTATGGACTTCCTAATACTACAAACGTAATCTCCAGCTAGACGCCATCCCCTGATTCTGGGAAGACTGTGGTTGGCAACCATAGACGCTTTTATTGGGTGTCGATCTAGCCATATGGTCATTTAAAATGGACAAAACAGTAATAATTTAGTGTTATATCCTCCCAGAGAACCTAACCCATCAGCAAAACCATCAAGTCGCAAGAAATCTTTACCCAAGAAAAAGTCTGAATTGGAAAATTAGGAATGAAGACCACTTCTTACAATTGGATAGGCCCTCCAGTTGAAAACAAAGATGGAAGATGAAACCATTACTACTTTTATTAGTGATCTCTATTCAGTTTCAGATTTAAATCAACAAATCTTGGAGTCTGTCTTGAGTTGTGAGACACAGGAAAGTATTGGAACAACAGATGGATTTGATGAGCTACCTACAACTGTGCCCCATGACAGTATTGCCATGCAAATAGAACCAGGGAAAACCTTGAATATTAATCCAGATTTGTCAGAGTCCCAGAAGAAACAACTCTTGGATGTTCTTCGGAAACACAAAGAAGCCTTCACCTAGGACTACTTAGATATGTATATGTGCCCATCACATATACATTAAGGAGGAATGTCGTCCTGTGAGGCAACCCCAGAGGAGAATGAACCCTGCTCTGAAAAAGATTGTCAAGGGAGAGCTTCAAAAACTGTTGGACGTGGGATTTATATATCCCATTTCAGATAGCCAATGGGTTTCCCCATTGGTAATGGTCCCTAGGAAAAATGATAAATGGATGATATGTGTGGATTACAAAGAATTAAATAAGGCAACGCAGAAAGACCATTTTTCGTTACCATTCATTGACCAAGTCTTGGATACGTTGGCTGGGAAGAAGTTTTTCTCCCTCTTGGATGGATTTAGTGGGTACAACCAGATCCAGATAGCTCCTAAAGATCAGGATAAGACCACTTTCACATGCCCTTAGGGAACATTCGCATACCGGGTCCTCCCATTTGGTCTCTGTAATGCGGTCGCAACATTCTAGAAGGAAATTTTAGGGATTTTCTCTGATCTGATGGATGATAGTGTTGAGATTTACATGGACGATTTCACGACATATGTGGATTCATTCAAAGAAGCATTGGGGAAGCTAGAAAATGTTCTTGAAATATGCAAGCAAGGACATGTCTCTTTAAGTACAGAAAAATTCCATATGATGATGAACGAAGGAATAATCCTAGGACACTTGCTTTCGGCTGTAGGAATCTGAATGGACCTAGCTAAAATAAAGATAATACATCATTTTTCAATACCCAAAACACCCACATAGGTACGTAGTTTTATCGGTTGTGCTGGTTATTACAGACACTTTATAGAAAATTTTGCTAAAATAGCACATCCACTTTCTCAATTGCTAACAAAATATGCAGATTTTGTGTGGACAAATGACTGTGATGCAACCTTTGTGAAGATCAAGGAATTGGTCTGTAGCGCTCTGATCCTTAGAGGGCCAGACTGGGCATTACCACTCCATATTTATGCTAATGCTTCCTAGATAGTAGTTGGGGCAGTTTTGGGGCAACAAGTGGATAAGGTATACCATATGCAGTTTACTATGTTAGTAAGAACTTGGCTCTTACTGAGTTAAACTACACAGTGACTAAAAAATAATTCCTTGTTGTCATTTATGCCATCAACAAGTTCTAGCACCAGAGGGCATGGAGAAGGCTAGTTCATCCTTTTTGTATTCATTCACATATATTTACTATGCTAAAACCATGAGGTAATTCTCCTTTCTCCGTCTCTTGGAATATTTAATTAATGAAGTAGAGTCATGAGGGTTTTGCATATGGAAACCACTAAAACATGTTATGACTATAGATTCTGGAGCACAGGTGTTGACTTCACGGCATATCGCAACAATTCCATGATCATAGCAGTTGATCGATAATGATAAAACAACATAACCAATTTGTAGCTGTTCTCAACCTATTTTGGATCTTTTCTGTTCTTGCTCTCTTGGCGTTGGTGCTGTGTTGAACTGATGTATATCTTTGGGCATATAGTTGCTAGGTTTTGGGGAGAGATGTTATTCACCTTTGTATTGTATAAAAGATGGGTCATTCCTGTACGAGGGGTTAGCCATACCCTAATCTATATTGTAACAACATTTCTTAGATTAACAAAGTACAACCCTTTTTGCTGCTCTATCTTTCGCTGTGAGTAACGCAACCCTGATCAAAGAGCTAGGCCTGCTCTTCTAATTAGGTGTTGCATGTTTTATTGTTATGTGTGTTGTTCGTTATTGCGTGTATTTCTTGATTGTCGTTACAGATTTATTTATATTACTGTGAATGCCTTTTTAAGTTTCGCAATTTAGTTTTTATCCTTGTTACAACAATGCTTTGATTTTGTAATCGCGAACCCTTGGTTTATGACAGATTGTAACCTTGTCCCTGCATATACCTTGCGTATTACCTTGAAAAAAATACGCACCTAGATTGATATGTTAATGTAGGAAAAGGGGTGAATAATTTGTTCATACCTGGACACCAACACTAGCTACCAAATCCAAAGTTGGTTTGAGGTTACCTCCGTCGATCTCCTTTCTCAGCTTTGGGACACTTAGGAGTGATAACATTTTTGGTGACCAAACTGGGGAAGCAAACAATTTCATATTCCTTGGGAAAGACCATGAAAGTTTAGATTTGATTTGTTGATGGTGGACAACGGTCAGAAACATATGAAGGCTGAACCGTTCACCTTGCAACTCCAACTTGATCCAAAGACTCCACTAGCAGCAGGATCCAGAAATCGAGATGAGTTCTATATTTAGAAGGCTTGCTCCTTTAAAACGATACCATATTCCAGGTTTTCCAAACCATGTACCTTGTGTAGATTGGCAAACTTATTTTCCAAAGTTCAAAGATGAGAAAGGAGATGATGCTACTCTACATCTCATTAAATTTCACATGCATGTGCATAAGCTAAAGGTTCAATTTCATGAAGGTTGTCTCATGAATATGTTCATGGAAACCTTAGAAGGAATAGCATGATCTTGGTATGAAGGTCTCCCATCTGCTAGTATTTATCCTCTTAAAGATTTTCATTCAACACTTTTTGAAAAATATAGAGATTCTCATTCTTCTTTGTCATTGGTTGAGGATTCCTGTGAACATTTTGAGGTTTTCATGCAAAATATAGAGACTTATTATGTTGATGAAGAGTTCATGGATGAAGAGATCCTAGAGGCTTTGTATGAGAACCCTTTCCATCACCAAGAAGAACAGATGTCTTCTCCCTTGGTTGAAAGTGAAACTGAGAAGGATCTTAATGATGACATTAAACAACCTGTAGACATTTCAAATGAACAAGGGAACGTTCAGCCTTATTTTAATGAAGAGCGGGTGCTTACGTATGATAGTCATGTTCCATCCTATGATTTTGATGAATCTTCGCAGCAGACTAGTTAGTATTTTGATGATCAAAGGTGAGGATAGTCAATCATATTGTTCTTTCTCTGGGTTTTTATTTCAAGATCAAGTTTTTGAAGAGAAAGATAAGGTTTATGATGAAATGCATGAACAAGGATCTCTAGACATTCACCACTAATATGTCTCTCCAGCTCATCCATTTTCTGAAGAACTATTTCAAGGGCAGATTCATGCAAATTATAATTTTGAATTCACATGTGTGGAGGTTCTAGACAATATAGTTATGGCATAAAATAATCATCAAAAATTGCAAGCATATTATGAAGAGGAGACAGAGATAAAGAAGCGGTTGTTTTAGACCCTCTTGCACAGGATGATCTTCCCCCAGGTTTAGAAAATGAAGAGTTTGTTGAAGAAGAGCAGTTTGTACCACATCATATGGATGTGCACATTTTTGCTATTGATAATATGGTTGCCTCAAACACAGATTTTCAAGAGCAAAGTTCTCTTTCTCCTGATGTGAATGAAAGACTTCATGAACATATTTTCTTCTTCCATCCTAACAAAAAATTTGCATTGGAAAATGAATGGTGCCCTTCTATTTATGTTGACTTTAAAGACATGGTAATGTTCTAGATTATTGAAGACCCTATTGCTTTGCAGCCATAAGGAAAGTACGAGCATGATCCAAGTAAGTAGCCATTTGTTGTATTGGTTACACTGGAGGGATCAATTCACATGATTGTATATATATCTTTAGTAGGTGGGAAGTTATCATCAGGATTTGAAGCCCGAGCTGAAGTCCCTAAGATCCCGACGGTATGCTACCATGTGTAAGTAAGTTCAGTTAGTAGTCAATTTTTTTAGTCAAGTCAAGTCAATTTCAGTTTTTCTTAGGTTTAGTCAGTCAATATTTTGAGTGTCAAGTGTTTTATTTTGACTCCATCGCCCAATGTATGAGGCTACCTGGTCTATGGTGTTCTTGACACCTCCTAAAGGCACTGCCATCCCCAGTTGGAGCCGATGTTAGTGTCTATGAGTCACCAGTGATCAATGTACTCTTTCCATGTGGTTGATAGGGTTACTAGGTCAAATTGTTATATTTTCAAATAAAATTTGATCATTGGTTAGTTTTAGGTCATTACTACTCCCTCCATACTCAATCTCATAAAATGTTGTCATGGCCTTGTCATCATTCATTGGAATAAGTCATCAAAGAGTGTCTTGGTCATCATTGAAGGTCATCATACCATTATCATGCATACTGTAAAGGTCCAAAGGTCTTTAATCATGGTTTTAGATATCAATTTGGTGTCATTATTAGGTCATAATATTGGAGTCATGTCACCACCATAGTCACCATCTAGGCCTTAAGAGGTTGGCTCATCAAGTACGCCATCAGTGACAAAACCTATAGAAGAGGTAAAAGACTAGTGTTTTCTCCTGACAGTATGGAAAGAGTTCAGCCTAGTATTGTTAGACAAGGAACATCACAACACTAGCATGATGCACCCTTGCATGAGGAAGAACATTTACCTTTTGAAGTTGTCATGGTTGACATACTTGAGCATAAGGAAGACAAGTCAGCCGAGAAAATAATCTAAGATAAAGAGGCAAAAATCAAAGAGCTTAGTGATGACTTGGTAAAATAAACTTCATGATAGCATTTTTTACAACAAGAGAACATGCAGCTTAAGGTAAATCATTTTTTTCTCAATAAACCTAAGGTCGATTTGTTGGCAGAGGATGATAACATTAAGGTTGTAATAGATGTGGAGAAGCTTGAGGATAAAGAGTTTTAGATCAAGCCAAGGAGGCCAAAGAAAAGAAGACTAAAGAGGCAGAAAGGACATGGAGGTGAACCATCTCCTTTCCTAGGTCAACAAGACATTGATGACACCATTGCAACTGAGATTGAAAAGGACAAAGAGTATAGGCTTGGTAGGGTAAATGAGAACTTGGAGATTCTCCTGAAGAAGGCCAACATGGAAACCAATATTTAGAGACACATGGCAAGGCACTACTTCACTAGGAATCGAATTTCCAAAATTAGGGTTAGGAATATGAATAAGAAGCTTAAGAAAACCCTAATCAAGCTAAAGAAGAGAGACAACCTTGATTTTCTTTGCGATGCATCATTAATTGTATAACCCATCATTGAAAGAAAAAAATAAATAAGTTAGAAACAATTTTGAGAAATTTTGGAAAATTTTGAGTTTTTTGGGCAATTTTGGAATTTGACAATTTCATGATGCACAAAAGCACAACAAGCTCACACTGCGCTTCTTCTCAGAGCCTCCAAATGATAAACATTTTGCATGGATGGATGGATATGGGTTAGTGCATATCAGGTATACACTTGGTTTTACATGTCACTTCACAGGTTCCAAGGAAAATCTCAAAAACTACTTAAAAAACATGTTTCTGCCACCTTTTTACACCCTTTGCTGTGCTTTTGCGAGTACTTCTGGGAGAATGATGTTTTAGGTGGTTTGGAGGTGAATTTTTGCAGGTTTAAGGCTTCAGAGGGCTAGTAGATATCCTAATCTATCTTCATCAGCCTTCAGGTTAGGAAAAAGATCAAGGAAAACCCCCCAAAGTAGCACATTGCACTTCTATCTCTCACGTTGCGCCTCAAAGAAATTTCACTGCACCTCTGAGAAATTTCGTTGTGCTTTTTCCAGGAGGTCAAATTTTCAAGTTTTATTAGTCTAAGTCAACTTTTCATGATGTATTTTGTCTTTTTGGGTTTTGACATGATGTAATTATTTGTAATGGAGCATGTAAATGTCAAATTGATGTAATTTCATGCTCATTAATGCTTGTAAAGTTCAAGTGAATCAACTAAGTCTAAACAAGGAATTAGTTTGTAACTTCCCTAGTTTTAGGTTTGGTTAGAGAGATTTATGTAATTAGTTCCTAGGTTGATGGATTCGACCCCTAAGAGGGGGAATGTGGTTTTTGGTCTATATGTAGCATGATATAAGTCATAGAGAGGGTTGGACATTAGAGAGTGAGAGGCTTGGAGCCAGTGTACACTTTATAGGAATAATACAAAGAGTTGTAGGCATTATCTTGGGATTCTTGTGGTATTCTTTTGTGACAGTGTGTTTCCTTTGCTTTATCATCAAATTGAATATTTACTTCTCCTTATTACCATATCTATGCTTTCTTGTGATCATCTCATAGGTGTTTAACAAAATTCATAAGTATTATGCTTTGTTTTGATGATATTTCCATGTTATGTGTTCTTTCTTCTGATAAATGAATTCATAAGTTTATGCTCATTTGATATTTCCTTATTTCAACCCTATACCAAAATGACAACTCCAATATGTCACTGATCATACATACCTTTCCCCATTGTATCTCTGCAACTAATTTTTAGAAACCATGACCTAGCTCCCAAACCTATGTCAACCCTAGTGCAACAAACCCTAAATTCAAACCATATTGAGTTGAATATCTAGCCTAAGATCTATTTTCCCTCCGAGTCATTTTATTTGTTGTGAGTTTGAGAGAGGTCCCTCTCTGGTTTGGTAGGACTAGCTACCAAATTCAAATTTGGTTTGAGGTTACCTCTGTCGGGCTCCTTTCTCAGCCTTGGGACACTATGGAGTGCTAAATTTTAGAACCCAATAAGTTTGTATGGTATAGATGGATTTTTTCTCGTAAACCACTTGTCAGCTGGTCAATTTTTATGGAGGAAATGATAGCACATTATTAGGATACAAAGAGAAACACCTTCTTTAGTCACTGGATAAATCTCAAAGAAAAGGGGTCAATGGTGGAGCACATTGAGGACTTCCAAAAATTGAATATAAGGGTAAATAATATTCTAGAGGAGCATAGGATTGATGTCTTCATAGGGACTTTAAAGGATAACATCCAACATGAGGTTCATCTTTGGAACTTGATTCATTGGAGAAGATATTCAGGTTGGCCAGAAAAATTGAAAGAAAAATTATGGAAACAAGGGATCTTACCACTCACAACTATAAAGAGGGAAGTGTTATTTCTCCTAGCCTTCCACAACCTACAAGGTTGACACCACAACAATTGGAAGAAAAGGTCATAAGTGTGCAGAGAAGAATTAATTTACATAGATTGGGAAGAGGAGGAAGAAATGAAGAAGAAACGTCAAAAGAAGAGGAAATGCACTAGGAACCAACCCTAGAGAAAGAAGAAATGAATCCAACCATATCTTGTAATGCATTGACATGAATTACCACTCCTCAAACTCTCAAGATAGAAGGACATATCAAGAAGAAAAAGGTAATAGTGTTGATTGATTAGGGTAGTACCCATAATTTTATTCATTATAAGATAGCCAAGGAATTGAATTTCTTCCTATATCCAGCACCAGAGTGTCAAGTGATGATTACAAATGGAGGAACCATAAATTTCTCTGGAAAGTCCCATAATATCAAACTATCCATGGGAGAATATGTATTGAATAGTCCAATGCTTTCCATTCCAATGAGTAGTGTTGATGTTGTACTAGGATTCCAATGGTTATAATATTTGGGTACGAAAGCTTTTAATTTTCAATAACTTTTCATGAAATTGTTTTGTAAGGAAAGGAATTTGAATTAATGGGTATCGCAGGGAAACCATTAAATATAATAAAATTAAATGGCATGAAAAATCTTCTAAATAAAGAAAAATGGGGCGTAATTTCACAATTATGTTCACTAGAGGCTCAAAAAACGAAATCATCTATTTCTCTCGATCTCCAAAAAGTCTTGGACAATCATCCTAAGGTTCTTATAGTGGAAGATCACATCGAGCATCAATAAGAAGTTCTCCAACTCTTAAAGGATAACCTGACTTTCTCGTAGAATCGAATGAAACAATAGGCATATCAACATGGTAGTGAAAGAAGTCTTGATGTAGGCAACTGGGTATTTTTACAGTTACAACCATACAAACAAATGTACCTCAAGTAAGCTAATAAGGATAATAAATTATGTTATGTTCTTGACCTGCGAGAAATTCTAGAATACCCAATATGCGAAGAAATACAACCCAAAACACAGAATAAAATGAGAAAAACAACAAGTATTTTATTATTTAGAGATAAAAGCAATGTTCACTTGCCTCCTCGAGGGGGCAACCTCCAGCAAAGCAGAGCTCGATTACAAAATAATACTCGATGATCTTTCCCTTCTAACTGCTACTATTTATAGCTAAATGAACTTCAACAACTTTATGACTAGTGGTCCTTTGCATAACATGGGTTAACCACTTTATTTATTAATTATGGCCTGTTTGCAACTAACTGTGGTCTCTTTCTTAAATGTGGATCAACCACTTACAATTATTAATAGGGGATTTATTGACTCTTTAACTAACTATGACTATTGACTTGACCCTAGGAGACCAATAATGAAAACCATAGAAACTTATGTCCAGACGGAGGCAAGGACTAGAAATGGTTGTAAGGTTCTTGGTAACTTGATTGTTTCTCCTTTGTGGCATGGACACACTTCACATTCAACCATGGAAAATTTTAGGGGCGAATGTTCGCCCTTTGGCGAAATTAAGGGGTTTTAAATTTTTAGTGGGCGAATA
>APFE030194540.1:108437-129675 GCA_000404065.3 Pinus taeda | reverse complement strand
TCAATGGATTTTATTATAGGTTTACCCAAGTCTGAGGGAAAGAGTGTCATCATGGTGGTAGTTGATAGACTTACCAAATACGCACACTTTTGTGCATTATCACATCCATTTAAAGCCAGTACAGTTTCTAGTGCATTTATGGAAACAATTCAAAAGCTACATGGAAACCCAAAGATTATTGTAAGTGACAGAGATCCCATTTTCACTGGAAAATTTTGGACAGAATTATTTTCTTGTCTTGGTACTTGGTTAGCTCATAGCTCATCTTATCATCCTCAATCTAATTGGCAAACTGAGATAGTATCAATGTTTGGAAGGATATCTTTGTTGCTTTGTATCTGATAAACAGACACAATGGGTCAAATGGTTGCCTCTGGCTAAATGGTGGTATAACACTTCCTTCCATACAGCAACGAAAATGACCCCATTTATGGAACTTTATGGGTATCAGCCACCATCCATCACATCATATTTAAGAGAAAATTCTAAAGTTCAAGCAGTGGAACATCACATCGAACATTAACAACAAGTCCTCCAACTCTTAAAGGATAACCTCGTGTTGGCACAGAATAGAATGAAACAACAGGTAGATCAACATCGCAGTGAAAGAAGTTTTGATGTAGGTGATTGGGTATTCTTAAGACTACAACCATATAAGAAAATATCCCTCAAGCAAGCTCAGAAGGATAATAAATTATCACCAAAGTATTATGGTCCGTACAAGGTGTTGCAAAAGATTGGTACTATGGCATACAAATTAGAGCTTCCTGCACCTTCTCGATTGCACCCAGTTCTCCATGTTTCATGTTTAAAGAAGGTTATAGGCGACAAGCTATCAGTTCAAACAATATTTCCAGAACTTGACGAGGAAGGAAAAATTATATTGGAACCAGAAGCAGTCATAGAAACAAGAACTCGACAGCTACGAAATCGATCAATTTCAGATTATCTTATCAAGTGGAAGAACTTATCTGCTGAAGATTCCACATGGGAGGATGAGAATTTTATACAAAAGCATCCAGAACTACTCAAGCGTTGAGGACAACACTTTTTTTGAAGGAGAGGGGCATGTTGGGTCCCCATAATACTAGTGATTACCCCATTACTATTGTAGTTGTACCCCTATTGTGCCCATATTGTTACTATTCTGCCCCATAGAAGCCCACTATTATTATTATTGTTCCTTTACATTATTATTGTTATGTAGGCTCTGATTATGTTATGACCCCTTAGACTCCTATATATAGAAAGGAGGTCTTTTCATTTGTATCATCCAAGAATTTTTCATTTCTGTAATGTAAAGGAGGTTGCCCCCTCGAAGAGGCTGAATTATAAGGTGTTGATCTATCTCTTCTATCTTTTCTTGAGATGGTGTCATAACATCGCTCGACTTTGGGAGACTAGTAATGAAGTCCATAGAAACATCCATTCAGATGGAGGCTAGATTGGAAATGGTTGTAAGGTTTTTGGTAACTTTATTGTTTCTCTTTTATGGTGTTTACACCAATCACATTCAGCTACAAAAGTAAGTGTAATTTTTCATGCTCGTCCAAAAGAAAGAATGATAAGTGCGAGCATAAGTCTTCTAAAACCCTGCATGCCCTGTAGCGGGGGATGAGTGCAACTCTGCCAAAATGTGAGTTTTGAGGGTGGATGTCAGCGATATAACTACTTGATCTTTGTAGCGAAGAATCTCATCCTTCCAAGAGTAGCCATCTAAGGAATTAGGATATGCTCTCAAGTTATTAATGAGTTGGGAGAGAGAGGGGTTTGAAAACCATTCCTTGCAGGCTTCTTCAATCCAATCTGGTATGGGAAGAGAGATTGATAGTAGGGTGCTTTCATCCTCAAATTAGCATGATAAATCATCTGCTACTACATTGTCACGTTATTTCTTGTAAATTATCTCATAATCATATCCCAACATTTTGGCCAACGATTTATTTTGCTGCGACGAGGATAGACGTTGCTCCAAAAAATATTTGAGTCTTTCATGGTGTGTGTGGATTTGGAAATGCTGCCCTAATTAGTATGGTCTCCAGGTATCTACTGCATGTAAGATGGCCATCGTCTCTTTCTCATAGGTAGATTGTCCCAGATGTTTCCCACTCAGTTATTGGTTGGTGAAATCCAAGGGTCGACCTTCCTGCATTAAGACAACACCAATACTAGTACCTGAAGCATCACATTCAATCACAAAATATTTGGTGGAGTCGTGTGGTGCCAATATTGGAGTGGAACACATGGCCTGTTTGAGAGCCACAAATGCCTATTATGCTGCATCAATCCAGAGGAATGAATTTTTCTTGAAAAGGTGAGTGAGGGGTCTAGCAAGGCGACCATAATTGCAAACAAATTTGCGATAGCAGGGAGTGAGACCCAAGAATCCCCTCAAACTCTTCAAGGTTTTTGGTTGGTGCCAATCTTGCATTGCCTGTATCTTTTTGGGATCAACCCTGACACCTTCCCGACACACAATGTGTCCCAAATACTCGACTTCTTCCACACTAAAAGAGCACTTGGAAAATTTGACAAAGAATTTGTGATTTTGGAGAAGTTACAAGATCAGGTCTACATGATGAAGATGCTTTTCCTAGGTTAGGAACATAGTTACGGATGAAACATGAACTATTACCTCAAAACGGGTACTTGAGCCTAAAAACCCCAAAAAAACATGAAAAAACGACCCAAAAATGATAATTGTTTCCAAAATGATGTTTTTTTCTTTTAGGGTAAATTTTCAACA
Source organism: Pinus taeda (assembly GCA_000404065.3). Taxonomy (NCBI): domain Eukaryota; kingdom Viridiplantae; phylum Streptophyta; class Pinopsida; order Pinales; family Pinaceae; genus Pinus; species Pinus taeda. Next base: position 126,929 of record APFE030194540.1, on the reverse strand, counting down.
TTTTTTTTAAATGCAAGTGAAAACCTTTTTTTCTTTTTTTTGAAAAATGGATGAAAAAATCACTCTTAAAAAAATTTGTTTATTCTGGAATAACAAAAAAGAAAATGGATTACAATTTTAGCATTTTTTTAGCAATGGAGTTAAAGAGAAAATATTCAGACTTTGAAAAACTGTAAAATTCCAACAATTCTCAAACATGATGTTAAAGATAAAACATCATGTCTTGAATTTTGACTATTTTCATCCATGTTAAAGATAAAATATCTTAACTCTAAAAAACCTTGAAATTGTAATTGCTTTCGACCATAGCATTAAAGATAAAATATCATGACTTAGAAAAACTTAAAATCTTGACAATTTTTCAACCATGCAATTAAAACCAAAGGTTATGACTACAAAAAATCTCAAGTTTTCAAAATATTTCAAGCATGACATTATGAAAAAAATTATGACAAAAAACTTTAAAAATGAACACTAAAGAGTAATTTATTTTTTAAATGCAAAATATATAGTGATTTTAAAATCTTAGCCTAAGACAACTCGATACATTGCAAAAAAAAAAATATAAATCAACCATCAAATTGACACGCGGTGTAGGTGAACTCGACTTGTTGTAATGAAAACTTAAAAACCAACCATTAAATTGATACATTGTGGGGGCAGACTTGATTCATTATAATGAAAATTTTAAAATCAACTATCAAATTGCCCATAATGAGATCGGGTTGTTAGATGAGCATCGGCAACGACACTGTAGAAAAAATGAAAATAAAAACTAAAAAAAAATAAAAAAAAATAGTGTATAAGAAATAAAAATGAAAAATACAAAAAACAAAAGAACAAAAAAAACGACATAAAAAATAAATAATAAATACGTAATACTCATTTTATATATCTATATATTATAAAAAGAAAAACCATGAAAAAAACACAAAAAAATAATAAACAAAAAACACATTTTATATATGGAACAAAAAATATAATACAATTATAAAAAAAACTCTAAAAATAATAAAAGATAACAAATTCATTTGGTATATCTATATATTTATTTATTATATATATATATATATATATGTATATATATATTATTATATATAATTAAATTAAAAATAGTTAAAAACCACAAAAATAATACAAAAAACATGGAAAAATCAAACAAAAAAACCAAACAAACCAAACAAAACAAACAAATAGTGACTTATTTTGCATTAAAAAAAAACTTTAAAACATGACAAAAAAATCAAATACCAAAAAAAAAAAAGAGAGAGAAAGAAAGAAAAGAGAAAAAAACCTAAAAAAATGTAAAAAATAACATAAAATTAACTTATAACTATAAAAAATTAAACAAAAAAAACATGAAATAAGTAAAAAAACAAAATAAATACAATTTAACAAAAATAAATAAATGAAATTAACAAAATAAAAACTTTTTTTAAACAAAAACATTTTAAATAAATTCATATTTTTTAAATAATTTCTTTTTTAACACACAATTTTTTAATTAAAAGTAAAAAAATACTTAATAAAAATTTATTGATTAAAAAAAAAAAATTTAAAACAAAAAATATAAAAATCAAAATTAAAAACAAAACAAAAAATTAAAAAAGGAAATTCAAGATTATTTAAAAGTGTTTAGGTTTTATTTTTAATTATTGTAAGGCTTGTAATTTTTTTTCAAACTTTAAAAAATCGTTATGATGTATTTTTTTTCTTTGATTAATATTCAATTTTTTCTTTTAATTTTTTTTTGAAATATTTTTTTTTTAATTAATTAATTTTATTATTTTTTTTTTTTTTAGCTTTTGTTTTTTTTTTTTATGAATTTTGTTTTATTTTTACTTTTTTATGGGTGTTTTAATTTATTTACATATATTTTTTTATTATTGAGTTTTTTTTGTCTTTTTTTTTTTTTAACGAACATAAGAATCACCAACACTTGAAAAAAAATATCAACACTTAATACATTACAAAATTTAAAGTGTAAGAAATAAGCCCTCTAAACAAAAATGGTTGATGCTGCATCAACCCTTTTCAAATTCAAGAAGAAATTTACTAACATTTAAAAAAGTTGTTCATACTTGCTACATAGAAGAAAAAAAAAATTAAAGTGTCAAAAATCAACCCTCTAAAAAAAAAGGGTTGATGCTGCATCAACGCTTTTCAAAATCAGCATGAAAAACACCAACATCGAAAAAAATATTCATACTTGATACATGAGAGAATTTAAAGTGTCAAAATATGCTAAAAAAAAGTTTATTCTGACATCACCACTTTTCAAAATCGAGTGATTTTTTGCTACCTCAAAAAAACGGGTGCCAGTTCACTTTTTCGTTTGATCGGTAACTATGTTTAGGCTATAGATGAGAATGCCATCAAAGAAAACAAGGACAAATTTTTAGAGATATGGTTTCAGCAAGTGATTCATGAGGTTTTGAAAAGTAGATGGAGCATTACAGAAACGAAATGGCATGACCAAGAATTCATAATGGCCTTCATGAGTTAGGAAAGCAGTGTTGGGAATGGATACTTCTTTCATGTGTATTTGGTTATAGATAGAGCGAAGATCTAGCTTGGTAAAGAATTGAGCACCATGTAGTTCATCAATGGCCTTATGGCCTAGATGCCAGAATTGGGCGATGACTCCATGATGGCCATTTTTCAACAACTTTTCCATTCAATGTGAGATGATGATAGAAGGAGCACCTGCCTAGAGTCCACGGAGTGTATGAATGTGGTCATTCTTCTTAAAGCTCATATATAATTCCTGGAAATCCATTTTGATTGGGCCTAGTGTGCGAAGCCATTTAGCACCCAAGACAATGTCACAACCACCCATGTTAATCGCAGACATGTGGGTCTTTAGGTGGTAGTCTCCCATCTAAAGTTTAATACTTTCGTAGCGGCCTTCACATTTCATTGCCCCCCCATCAGCAATAAGGACCTCAAAATTAGAGACTGCCCTTACAAAACAATGAACAACTTTGGCGACTCGCTTATGGATAAAGTTATGAGTGTTGCCACTATCAATCAATACTACTACATGGCGATGTTTAAGAAAGCATTTGATTTTGAGAGGGGTGGGGCTTCCTTAGATGAGTTGCGATCAATAACATCAATTTGAAAGAATTTTGCTTCCTTGCATTTCTGCCCTAGGGAGTATTTTTCATCACAGTAGTAGCACAATCCTTTTTTTCTTCTTTGAGCCATTTCTGCTAGAGACATATTTTGAACCTTAAGTGTTTGGGTAGGGCCTTGAGCTTGGGTGGAATGCCCCTTGGCTATGAAATTTGGACGAGTAGATTAGGCAGCTAAGGCAAGTTCTACCTCAACAACCTTTTTGTAAGCATCTATCCATGTAGGTATGTGGTGCATCCAGACATGTGCTTGGATGGCTTCTTTGAGACCACTGATGAAACACTCCGAGTATAATTCATCTCCTAGACCTTCCGTTCTGAAGCCCAATGTATCAAAGGCTGCAATGTAGTCTTTTATTGTGCCTATCTGTTGGAGCTTAGTGAGATGACCCAAAAAATTAGATTCTCTGTCAAAGCAGTCATAAAGGGATTTTGAGAACACTTGCCACATTATGTTCCCGTGATAACATTTCACATGGCACTGCCACCATTGCCATCTTTCTTAGTCCATGTAAAGGGCTCCCACATGTAGTTTAGTTTGATCATCTTGGATATCATTCAAGGTGAAATATTGTTCCATTTGTACTACCCATATTGTCGGATTAAAGCCATCAAATTTATACATGTCCAGCTTGGGTGGCCAAGTGTGGGAATGTTGGTGATTTCCATGGAAGTGAATATGATGGCTAGATTCTCCTTCGAGGTGTTCATCAATACTATGCGCCTCTTGATGATACCCCGTCATGCTCTTGGTGACTAGGTCAAGCGATTTTGAAATGTTGTCTAGTTGTTCCTTGAACAAATCCAACCTTGTTTCAAATTGCTCGATCTTCTCATTGACCATGACTTGAGCTCTGGTTTCTAACATACACGGATCTCGATCACTTGAAGTCACTCCAAAAAAATTTGGGATCACCCGAAAAATGAGGCTAACTAGTTAATGGTACCAATGCGATCTACTCATTGTCCTGAATCTTATGGGCTAAGTCTCTTATAAGCGTCTGGGGGAGGGCTAAGTCTCTTGTAATATTTTTTTATTTTTTCTACTCCGAATGGAGTTTTACTCCCCAAGGATCAATACTGTAGTGGCCAAATTCCAGTAAACTTGATCCTACTCAATGTCTTGCAAAAATCGGGCCCAGACTATAGCAGCAACAAGCCTCACTGCACAGAGAGTCAAATCTGCTTGTGAAACCCCAACTACTGAATGTAAGTTGTACTGCGGCAATAGAACCCCAACTGGTGGATCTCATTGGTGCAACGATAGAGCCCCAACTGCTAGATCTGAATTGTACTGCAGCGGTGACAGAACGCCAATTGCTAGATCTAAATTGTACTATAATAGTAGAACCCCAACTGGTGGATCTAATCTAGCAGATAAGATAATGGGAAATCTTCAGAGAATCAAGGGAACTATGGTCACAAAGGAGTGTCAGGTGCTATAGATTGCAATATACATAAGGGTCCAACAATATTACTCAGCCTAATATATAAGGGCATTAAGTAAGGAGGATCAACCGTACCCTTAGTCATACTACCTGACTACCTTATCATACGCGTGAGTAATCTCCCCAAGTGTCGTTTTCATTATATTGTAGTAGCAAGATGACCGACAACTTACCTAAGGCAAGGTTTCAGGTGAGTCTAGGGGGCTTCCGATATACCCAGAGGGTAAGTGGAAGTGCAGTCCGTGCACGGTTTTGTCTAATGCGCTACTACTTGAAGGGGTACCCACAGGGGTTATAAGGGAGTCCAACAAGCGGGACCACCTCTTGTATTTCCTGCATGCATGCCTTCCCAAATCTATAGGTTTATGCGCTCAACTATAGATCACATGGTTTAAAAATGTCAGAACAGGTCTCTAGCGTAAAAAAAAAAAAAAAAATGCAAAAATGAAGGTACCACCATCCCTGGAAAGCGCTATGATACCCCTTGTTATATTCTTGACCTGCGAAAAATTATAGAATACCAAATATGCGAAGAAATACAACCCAAAACATAGAATAAACTGAGAAAAACAACAATTATTTTATTATTCAGAGATAAAAGCAATGTTCACTTGCCTCTTCAAGGGGGCAACCTCCAGCAAAGCAGAGCTCGATTACAAAATAAGACTCGATGATCTTTCCCTTCTAACTACAACTATTTATAGCTAAATGACCTTTAACAACCTAATGACTAGTGGTCCTTTGCATAGCATGGGTTAACCACTTTATTTATTAATTATGGTCCGTTTGCAACTAACTGTGGTCCCTTTCTTAAATGTGGGTCAACCACTTACAATTATTAATACGGGACTTATTGAATATTTAACTAACTATGACTATGACTTGACCCTATTTGGTTTATTACATAAATAAAGGGGTTAGGGTTGGATCCTAACAAATTATCACCAAAGTACTATGGTCTTTACAGGGTGTTGCAAAAGATTGGTATTATGGCATATAAATTGGAGTTTCCTACATCTTCCCGAGGGCACCCAATTCTCCATGTTTCATGCTTAAAGAAGGTTATAGGTGAGAATATTCTTGTTCAAACAATATTGATGGAACTTGATGAGGAAGAAAAATCATATTGGAACCTGAAGTAGTCATGGAAACAAGAGCCTGACAACTACGAAATCAATCAATTTTAGAGTATCTCATCAAGTGGAAGAACTTACCAGAGGAAGATTCCACATGGGAGGATGAGAATTTTATACAAAAGAATCCAAAACTACTCAAGCATTGAGGACAACACTTTTTTTGGAGGAGAGGGGCATGTTAGGTCCCTATACTACTAGTGTAGCCCCTTATTGTTATTAGTGCAACCCCCTTATTGTATTGTTGTGCCCATGTAGTCCCCATATTGTTATTATTGTGCCCCATAGAAGCCCACTATTTTTATTGTTGTGCCCTTACAATGTTATTGCTATGTAGGCTCTGATTATATTGTGACCCCTTAGACTCCTATATATAGAAAGGAGGTATTGTCATTTGTATCATCCAAGAATTGTTTATTTTTGTAATGTAAAGGAGGTTGCCTCCTACAAGAGGCTAATTTTGAAGTCATTGATCTATCTCTTCTTCTATTTTGTGAGTTGGTTGCATAACATAAATGTTTCTTTTTTTCAAATTCAAATTTATGAATGTCTAATTATTTTGTATTGTTATATGTAAATTTTAACGTTACAATTTTTCATTTTTTTAAATTTTGAAGATACAATTTTGCACAACAAAAAAATAACAAAAAAAATAATAATCATAATAATAAGAATTTCATAAGGGGGGACTAACATGAAGATGATGGCCTCAAAAATGGGTAATGGGATCAAACAAACATGTCCATTTAAGAAAGTGTCCGCATTGTTAAGAGCATAATCACATTCTCAGGTGGCCAACTTCAACATCCCTAAAATTACCTCCTTAGACATTACATCAATGCCATGAGAGAAAGGGACAAGAATAGACACATGTACTTAGGAATGCACACAAGTTCCTAGAAACATGTGTACATTCTTTACAACATGTTCGTTTTCCTATGATGAACGTTTATAATTACTAATGCCTTACCTTTATCCCTCACCCTTCCTCCCTTATTGGTCCTTGGAAGAAACATGCACCCATTTCTCTTAAGAGTGGGCACATGCTTTGTTAGGCCCTATATAAGCCCTATGTTAACCCTAAAACTCATTATTAATCCATATATATTAAGTCATTACATTTCTATTGTTATATTGTATGTAGGCTAAAATCCTCATGGTCCCATTTTATTATAATTGTACCCTTCATCTCCTATATATATACCAAGGAGACCTAGTCTTAGAGTCATCAAATATTGCCTTGTACATTGTATTCATTATAAAAGAAGGTATCCCGGATAAACATGACTATAATTATTGGTTTCTTATAATTTTCAGGCACAAGGATCATAACATTTGGTATTGAAACTCATCATCCTAGAGTTTTGTTGCTTCAAATACGTCATCGTGGCATTTCCGTATAGTCTTTATTTATTTTTTCCTTTTTTATTAGGAGTTTTTATATGGTGAAATGTGAAAAATATTGATCAGACATCTTGAGCAATATCTGGTTCAAATTTCAGATCTTAGTTCGTTATAGTTTTGATAACATGCTCAAAGGAAGTTATGGTTTTTGAAGGCTCCTAAAATCAGCTTCAAATGAGTCAGTTTGACGATTTTTTTTTAAATTTTTTTTAAGCTTCATATAATGAAACTTGGACCACGATGAGGGAAAATATTGGTGAAAATTTAGTTCCGATTTAGATCTTCATTCACTATAATTTTAGATATATTCTCTAAGTAATTCTAGGTTCATAAATGCTCCTAAAATCAACTTCAAATATGTCAGACTAACATTTTCACAAATAGTAGTTTTTTTTTTTTTTAATATATATGAGCTTTTAGATAATGAAAATTGGACAATATGAAGGATAAATATTGAGTAACATCTGATTTAATTTTCATAATTTGGTTTGTTATACTTTCACAGTTATCCTATGGCAGTTAAAGTTTGTGAATAGTCCTAAAATAAATTTTAAATAGGTGAGCTTGATATTTTTATTATATCTTCTTCTATGGGACATTTTATATCATGAAATATTTAGGGATTCTAGGAGTCATACAAAAATACCTCAAGTACAAATTTCAAAATTCTATTTGACTAATTAAACATGTGACACACTATACAAGTTTGTTAGTGGGAAGTGGCCAAACATCAATAAATTTTCAGAAAATTACCATAAATTTTACTTAACACATCAAATTTAGTTCACACCTGTGGAATTGTAGAAAAGACATAATAGAGTATTGCATGATAAATTTTCAGATCTAGAAGGGCTCAAATCTCAAATATATGTCAATATAACTTCATCCATTTTGATATCGTCCAAATTAAGGTATGTAACTTACTAGTTACCTAACTGTTGATCAGAAGGTCCTTTTTTTATGACTAAAAGTCGTGATAAATATGAATGTTATTATTATTTTCCAACATTGCTCCAAATAAAACTACTACATCATTTAAAACTATTGAAGTCTCGTCCTTGACTAATGAAGAAAGCGAAGACTTAGAATTTAGGTTATCTCAATTATAGAAGAAACTTCATGAAATAGATGGTAGTATGTTGAAAAAGGTGGCTTAGTCAAGTTCTCAAGAAAAATTTAAAAGATAAATAGTATATAAAATGAATGAAAATAAGGAAGAAATAGAAAAGAAGATTAATGAAAATAAGGAATAGATCTAAAAAACCATTAGAGAATAAATAAAAGAATTACAAAACATTCTATTAAAAGATCTCCCTAAAAGGGATGTGGAGATCCAAGAAAATTAGGAACATAAGGGGAAGCGTTGTGTTGGTAAAATAAATCTCATATGGGGAAGTATGCTATCACAATTAGAGAGAAAAAAATATTTAATTGTAGAACCATAATAAAGAATTTTCAAAACAAGATCCACATCATCAAGGCTTCAAGTTAACACCTAAAAACTACTTCATTATGAAAGTCGATATGAGGAAGTTTTATGGTAATGATCCTCAAACATGGGTATTTCAAATGGAGAAATAATTTGAACTACACCAAATGCAAACCTTACAAAAGGTAAATACTGCATCCATGTTTTTAGAATGAGACCAACATGTATGGTATCAATGGCTTTATGAAAGGAAAACCAATTTTGTTATATCTTGGTCCATTTTTATAGAGCTATTGATAGAATATTATGGGGATATTAAGAGTAATACATTCTTTATTTAATTAGTAAATCTTTGAGAAGTAGGTCTAGCTATAGAGCACATTCAAAATTTCCAAAATTTAAGTATTAGAGTAAAGAATATTTCACAGAATAATTTCTTAGACCTATTTATGGGAACGTGTTGAAGCCTCAAAAATCGCTACGACAACTTGGGGGAAAACCCCCTGGTCCGGACCTTGAAAGCAGATCCTTTTTCGTCTGGTATAGTGGCTCCGACTGGGGATAATGGCACTAATTTCCTAAAAAGGGTTGATTTGATAATGTTTATGGAATGATATAGGATGTAAGGGGAAATGAATAAGCTAAGTGTAATTTAATCTAAGTGTTAAACACATGCATATCTCTTTAATCTAACATTATCTAACTACAATATACCCAAGAATAAAATATGATATGTGATCTACAATGATGTCTTACAACAATTAGTAATAAAGATCATTCAACTTCCAAAAGAAATTAAATTGTTTAACAATAATAATTTTGGATAAATAGTTAGACAAAGCGATTGAGAAAAATATATTGCATATAAAAATTGTTCATGTATTCAAAACGGAATCAGAGCTAACATCATACAGAAGTGCAATAATGTGAAACTATAATTCTGACTTTTATACAAAAAACAATTGAAAGAAGAATTATTGCTTAATACATAAATAAAACATAATCATACGATAAAAGTACCATATATGATAAGTGTTGCTCATGTGCTTCAGTATTATTGACCCAATCTCATTCAATCCAACACATTCCAAGGGTACAAAAGTGCATTTTAGTATAGAATGCTAGATATTTAAAGAAACATAGATCCTGCTCCATTCATTTCATCAAAATCTCCTCAAATGTACAGAAGTGTAATGTCTTGAAAAGTTTTTTTGATAAAATTTTTGGACCCCTCTCTAAATGCATGAGAGGGGTTTAAATACTAAACTATATGTCTAAAAATATATTATTACAAAAATAGCTAAGGAGGTTTCAAACAATATTCCTCAAAAAATGAAAAAATAAAACTAAAAGAAGAATAAATTAATGACTAACTCCTTTGAACTTGATCTCTAAGGTTGCAAATATCAGTCATTGGCTTGAGCTGATTCTAGCTGGCTAATTGTAGATTTTAACAGCCCAACAAATATGGCATTTATCAGTGTTGGCACCATCTTTTGTGTAGAGGTAGTTAAGCACCTTAGAGTCATCCACTAGATATGTGGTTTTACTAGAAACTACTGGTACATTTCCTAATTCAGCCTGTTTAACTATTTAATTGCCTCCTCCTTTTCTTGTGTTGCTTGTTTCCACTGTTGCTCTAGTTTTTTGAAATTCGGAAGAAACCCTGGTACACACTCCTTGACAAAATTGGCACCATGAATATTTTCATTCATGGCTTCTATTATGATGTTTGTTGTTGTCGCTGCTATTGTTGTTGCCCTTTCTGCCCATTTCAACAGAGAATCCCAATCCGTAAACAAAATATCTTTATGAGATTCTTCCAGCTTTGGTAGGTCGGCCTTTCTTTCATCCTCTGATTTTTTCTAGGTGATAAATTCAGAAACCCTTTTGTGGATTTCATCGTACTCAAACCTCATATCAATAACTTGGTTTTTTAATTTATCACTGGCCTCGCAATAAGGAATTATTTGAAAGATTTTCTGGAAAAAATAATTCCTTTTGTTGCATTAGTATGGAATTGAGGTTGAGTGCTTCTTTGATGAATTCGTTGATTTGCGGATTATCTTTAAATTTATCTATCGTGGCTTGTATTTGTGAATCCTTTTCCTGCTAAGCTGGTTTGGTGTTGTATCCTCATTTGTTCAAATTCTCTTTGTAGTTGGGCTACTTGTAATTCTACTTGCTGATTAGATTTTTCTTTGGCTAATTGTTGTTATAGAAGCAAAATTTTCTGTTCCTTTTTCTTCAACAACATTCAGACATCTGTCGCCTTGTCGATGGTTTTTTGTGGCATAGACTCCTACAAATTACGACAGCTTTGTGAGATTCTCAAATGGGTTGATAGGCGAGTTCTTCCATAAAAAATCCATTGGTTCATTTTCCAGAGTCGTAACAGCCATGGCATCCAATTTCCTTTTCTTCCTTCATATTTTGATTACAACCTTATGGGTAGGACTATAGAATACATCTAACAAAGGTATTTCCTCAATTCTTAAGACAATTTCTGAATTAGGAATAGCAGGAATGATTTCAATGTCTTGAGTTCCTGTAGCTCCTTACCCTGTTGTTTCTGGATTTGCTTTATGCTGGGTTTGCTTGGGAGTTTTCATTTCAGATGTTTTCTTATGGTTTGTGTCTGTGTGGAGACTTTTATTGAACTTCTCCCATTCTTGTTCCAGGTCAATGATTGGAGATTTACCTGACTAAGTTGAAGTAGAAGCAACCTTTGCCTACTTCTTTGCTAAGGCCTGCTCGTCGTCTCCTTTGTACTTCCAGATGTCTTTTTAAGACTCTTTATTTGTGTTTTCTCCCCCATTTTGAGACTATCACTCTAAGTGCTCTGACTCATGAGTCGATCTCTCTTGGGTTTCTTCTTTAAAGTTTTCTTTGTAGATTCCCTACAAGTTTACGTTGGGAGTTGGATCCCTTATTGGTTCAATCTGAAGTAGGTCCAATGGGACCTTTAATAATCTCTTTTTCCTGTACACACGAAAAGCATTAATATCTTCCCAGGTCAAAAGTAGTGATGCCATTTGCAAAAATTGTGAAAATGTTTTTGCCTGTAGGAAGGGATCATCAATGGCATCCTCTTCATGGGTGAATTGTTTAAATTTTACCATAGTAGTAAATTCCTTAATAGTGCCATTTGGGTCATATTTCCTTCCTGAAATTGTAGCAAATTTTAGAGACCTAATAATCTCTTCTTCTTTTAATGCATGTCCATAATCATGTAGTGCAAAAGCACCACATTGTAATGGGAATGTAGGCCAAATGGCCTTCTTCCACTCTTTCAGTCCTCTACTCAATCTGCTTTCCCCTTCTGTTTGGTAGGCTATTTCTCTAGTCATTGGTTTGTCAGGGACATAATATGGAAGGACATGCGGTGAAGCAATGCTCCCAAAAACTCTGATGTAGGTAAATGTCTCTTCCCCAAACCGTCTGGCTACTGGCAAGATATCTACTTTTACCTCTTTAGAAAACCTAGGGGAAGCTCTATCGAAAACTAGTTTATGAATAGGTAGCATAACCCCTTGACAAATTTTACAAAAACGGGGGTGGAATTGAGATTCCCACAAAATTTTATGGTATATATGGATGGGAAGCAGGTTCTGTACAGTCCACTTCCATCCCATATTGGGAAATTGAGAAAAAAACAAATTTCATGCATAACAAAAGCACTCATGAAGAAAGGGGGAAAAATCCTTAAAGAATGACTTCTTTTCCTTCTATATTCTATAATGGCCTTTGCCAAATTGTTTGATAAAATTTGAGCTCAGTTCATAATTGTTGCATTCACTGCTGCATCTATTAATGAGAGCCATTCCATAGAAAACTTGATGATATCGGGTCTACTGAATAACCTACATATCATTGTTGTTTCGAAACTATGAGGGGCAGAAATGGATGCCATTGAGTACATACCATTTTTATCTCGTTTGAGTTTGCCTCTGCTTGATTTCCAAGTCTACACGACGTCTAATGTGTCTTCATTTTATTTGGAGAATTGCTTAAGGAACTGTTTGTTGTAGAGATTTTGAGGCTCTAGTAACTGGTACATTATTCATAGGTTGTCTGGTGAGAAAGACCCCATGACCTATTGCTTGTTATTCTTGAAGGTTCTGTCTAAAATGTCTACCTTGCCAATTACCCATTTGACCATACCTGTGTATCGTATTATCTTTGGTCTCATAGCTATTCAATGAAGGAATGAACATGCAGTTTCAAAATAGGAGGCATTAGATGACTCTTGAGCATCAGTTGTGGCCTTTGTTACTAGTGGCTTGGGCTACTCTTCTTCTAACAAGTTATACATGGCCTCCCATTTCGTGGTTCCTCCGTCCTTACTGCATGTCGTGTTAGAGAAAAGAGGCACCATGCCTGATTTCTTAGATGCAGTCGCCTTTCCCTTCTTCACCATTCTTTCTAATGATGTTCTCTATAGAGGTTTCATGAAATGGATCAAAATGGAAGTTATTGGATAAACACAAGCGAGAATGACAGTAAGAATTAAATGATACAATTAACCTCAAAAAGGTGACAAGAAAGTAGCTTTTATTCAAAACACGGATGAAAATATATTGTATCATGTCGAGCCGCTCTTTAACATAAATGCCATTAAACTTATTAAATAGCCAATAAGGTCCCTTATTGTTTCCTTTATTACTCATTAAACTACCGCATCGCAAACGGGAAGGAAAAAATTTAAGGTGGTGAGTTTAAACTGGAAGAACACCGATTTTGCGATTGCGATAATATTATCACAATATCTCAAATCGCACTATCACATTTTCGGTTGTGTTTTCCTAGATATTTTTAATATTCTACGGGATGCGAGATGAGTGACATATTATTTATCATTTAGAGCATAGTTTGCCTAACTAAGTAATTATTCCATAAAGTGCTTTTCACTAAGTTCCAAACTTAACTTACAATTTATAACATTTTCCTTTATCGAGTGTGGGTTCTATGACACTTCGCGAACTCTTGCAGTTCATAAGATTCGATTTTAAGTAAAGTGTAGGTTTTAATCCCGTACAGAAATTAACTGCATACGCATTCTAAAACACAGAAGATAAACAATGAGAGAGCATAACACATAAACACATATACACAAAGATTTCCCCTTGGATCCCAAAACCAAGAGTACCATCTTGATTTTTCATTATGTTCCTTTCAATGTTATAATACATACTTATACATGTTGAAGCATCCAATACAATGGACCAAATACCATCACTTAAAAAAAACATGTGTGAAAATCATGCATAAAACCATAGGTGGGTCCGCCCAACCTAACATAGGGTCCAAAAACAAAATTTTCCAGGGCGTTGCCTTGGACCCCATAAAGTGGGGTTACGGGTATGCCTCAAACCCCCTATGACCCCACCCCCGCTACACAATCGCACAATGAAGGGGGCGTGCTCCCCCCCCCCCCCCCCCCCTCTAAACCCCCAATCAACAACGTGGGCTAGTCGTGGAAAGAATATAACACAACCCAAAATTCTCCCACTTGTTGTTTTCTTTCCATAGGGGGCCACAAGAGAGCGTAGCCATTTTTCCAGACCTGAAACACCCATTGTCTCTCTACACCAAGAGAACTTCTCATAGCTCACAGATTTTGTCAATGCATCCACAGTATTCTTCAAAGTGTCCACTTTTACCAGCAACACCTTTTTGTCTTCTATCATATCCCTTACAAAGTGATACTGAACATCAATGCGCTTTGTCTTTGAATGATATGCGGGGTTCTTTGCTAACGCTATACTTGAACACAATCTTTGCAACCAAACTTCTTCCTTGCTTGCATGAGTGGTTGCCATGTATTCTGCCTATGTAGTTGATACTGCCACTACAGATTGTTTCTTACTCATCCAACTGACTGCACCTCCAAATAGGTTAAACACATACCCACTTGTAGATCTTCTTTGATCCAAATCTCTAGCCCAGTCTGCATCAACTAAGCCATGGATATCCAAAATTTTGTCCAATCCTGATCTTCCTTGGTAGCACAAACCATTATCACTAGTGCCATGCAAATACCTAAAAACCCACTTCACTGTTGTCCAGTGCTCCTTCCCTGGTTTTGACATAAACCTTCTCAATACTCCCACTGCATGTGCAATGTCTCGTCTAGTACAGACCATTGCATACATCAAGCTACCAACTGCACTAGCATATGGAACATGGTACATATCCTCTTTCTCTTCTTGTGTCTTGGGACACTGTTCAATAGATAACTCTACACCTACAGGAATAGGAACCTCCACTAGTTTACTATCCTGCATATTAAATCTTTGCAGTATTGACTCGACATACTTCCTCTGGTTTAACTAGAGCTTCCTCTTTGCCCGATCTTTTTTAATTTCCATGCCCAAAATATAGTTTGTAACACCAAGATATTTCATGTCGAATTTGGAGGACAATTGGATCTTCAAATCTTGGATAATTTATTTTTCATTTCCAACCAGCAACATATCATCCACATATAAGACCAGATAAATAACATGGTCACCAATTAATTTAAAATACACACAATGATATGTTTTGCTTTTGGTGAACCCAAGTCCCGTATAAATGTATCAAATTTCTGATACCACATCCTTGGTGAATGTTTTAACCCATACAGATACTTCTTTAACTTCCATACCAGTTATTTCTTACCCTTCACTGCAAAGCCTTCACATTGCTTCATGTAGATTTCCTCTTCCAGATCCCCATGAAGAAATGTTGTCTTCACATCCATCTGCTCAACCTCAAAATCAAAAGTAGCAACAACAGATAAAAGTAATCTAATAGAAGTTACCATGGCAACAAGTGAACAAATATCACCAAAATCAATTCCTGACACCTGGGAATAACCTTTTGCTACCAACCGAGCTTTGTATTTCTCCACCTTTCCTTCTGCATTTGTCTTCTTCTTGAACACGCATTTGCTGCTAATGGGTTTTCTTCCAGCCGGCAACTCCACCAGATCCCAAGCCTCATTTTTGTGCAAAGATGCCATTTCATCAACCATGGCCTCTTTCTATAGTTTTCCATCCTCTGAATCTACTACTTCCTTCACAGTTCTGGGATCATTGTCAGTAATAGATAAAGCAAAATTTGAATAGAAAGCAGATGGACTATACCTTTCAGGCTTCCTTCTTTCTCGAACTGATCTTCTCACAGCCCGAGTTTGTTACTCTTCATCTTCTGATTCCTCCTCTACTGTGGAGTCTGATTCTTCCTCCTTTAGCTTAAACTCTATCTTCTCAGGTTCCTTTCGTTGGACTTCATGTTTAATAACATCTTTCACCTCTCTGAACACCACATATCGGTTGTACACAACCTTCCGTGTGACTAGGTTCCAAAGCTTATAACCCTTTAAACCATCCTTATACCCAATAAAGATGCACTTTTCAGATTTACTATCCAACTTGGTTCGTTTCTCCTTTGGAACATGTACATATGCATCACATCCAAATACAATCAGATGTGAAAGAGAGGGTTTCTTACCAGTCCATACCTCTTATGGAGTCTTATCCTCCAATGCTGATGAAGGTGACCTTTTGACCAGGTAACATGCAATATCCACCGCCTCTTCCCAGAATTCCTAACCTAACCTAGCACCACTGAGCATGCTTCTTGCCCTTTCCATCAATGTGTTATTCATTCTTTTTGCAACTCCATTTTGCTTAGGTGTATATGGAGTAGTCTTATGTCATGCTATACCACACTTCTTACAGAATTCTTCAAATTCCTCACCGCAAAACCCTCCACCATTCTCTATCCTTAGCACCTTTATCTTCTTCTTTGTTTGATTTTCCATGAGAGCCTTAAATTTTTTAAACCTGTCAAAATATTCATATTTCTTCTTGAGGAAATACATCCATATATTCCTTGAGAAGTCATCTATAAATGATACATAGTACACAGACTTACCAAGTGATGGAACCTTCACAGGTCCAAACACATCACTATGTACAAGTTCTAATATATGTTTCACCCTCTTACTACCAAAGGGGAGACTCACCTAATTCTACTTCCCATATACACAATGTTCACAGAAATCAAAATCTAGAGAGCTATTACTTGTACCTTCTACCATACCTATATCATGAAGTATTTGAAGGACCTTCTCTCCAATATGTCCAAGCCTTTGATGCCACAACATGGTCTTCTCTCTAGAGACCACTAGATTTTCTGCTCCACTTTCAGGAACCATGAACTGTTGCACCCATCAACAACTGTGCTACTTTGCAGCTTGTACATATTTCCAATCTGAACTCCCCACATCAATACCAGTGCTCCCTGAACCATCTTGTATGTATCCTTCTCGAACACTGTTTTTACACCTGCATCATCCATCTTTCTTACAGAAATTAGATTTCTGGCCAATGCAGGAACATGCAGAACCCCTGGAAGTGTTCTAACCCTTCCACCTTGTAACTTCAACTTTACCTTTCCGCGACCAATGATTTTTGCCTTCCTGTCATCCCCCAAGAAGACATCACCACCATCATATTTCTTATACTTGCAAAACCACTCTCTATGGGGAGTGAAGTGAAAGGATGCACTTGATTCAATCAACCATGCCTCGTGATCTACATGTGTACTTGAAGAAGCCAAGTACACATCCCCACCTTCATTTGAAGTGGTTTTTGCCTCTGCATAAGGAGCATCATTAGATCCCTTTCCTTTGTCAGGAGCTTTAGATTTACAGTCCCTTTTGAAGTGGCCTTCCTTTCCGCATTTCTAGCACACCACCTTTATAGGTTTTCCTGGAGATTTAGATCTCCCACTTGATGACTTATTTTTGTATCTGTTCTGGGACTGTCCACATATAGACAAGGCATCACCATTCTGGCTGTCCATATTTTTTGGTCTCATCTCCTCCGTCAGTAAGGTTGAGACTATTTCATCAAACTATAAGGTAGTTGCATTGCTACCTATTGCAATAACCAGACTATCCCACGAATCTGGTAGAGAACACAACAAACTGATGCACTTATCTTCATCTTAAATTTTAATATCAACAAATGCTAACTAACTTACCATAGTAGTAAATGCATTCAGATGCTCTGTCATCGAGTCTCCATCTTTCATCCTTAGGTTATACAACTTTTTCCGTAGGAACAGTTTATTCACCAAAGACTTAGATTGGTACAACGTCCCTTTCTTGTCCTATAAAGCCTTCACTGTAGCTTCCCCTGATACATTCAGCAATGCTGAATCTCAGACACACAATCGTATTGTGCTCTTTGCCTTCTGATCCAACTTCTTCCATTCTTCATCGGACACTCCTGTTGGTTTAGTACCCGGATCTACCGCGATCCACTGATCTTTACACCAACAGATCCTCCATCTTGAGTTTCCACAACTCAAAACTCGGACCATTAAATTTCTCGATTTATATTTTCCACTGCTTACCATCTTCTTTCACCACCAGAATCATTCTCACAGATCTCCCACTAAACAAGGTCTACCACAAGCCCGAGCGAAAACCCTCAGCAACAAAGGCGTCCCCTTAAAGCCAAAACACTTCTGATACCAAATGTAGGTTTTAACCCCGTACAGAAATTACCTGCATACGAATTCTAAAACACAGAAGATAAAAAATGTGAGATCATAACACATAAACACATATACACAGAGATTTTCCCCTGGATCCCAAAACCGGGACTACCAGCTTGATTTTTCATTATGTTCCTTTCAATGTTACAATACTTATTTATACATGCTGAAGCATCCAATACCATGGATCGAAAACCATCATGTCCAAAACCATGGACTGAAAACCATCACGTCCAAACAACATGTGCGAAAATCATGCACAAAACCATAGGTGGTTCTGCCCAACCTAACATAGGGTCCAAAACGAAAATTTTCTGGGGCGTTGCCCTAGACCCCATAAAGTGGGGTTACAGGTATGCCTCAAACCCCCTTGTGACCCCCCCCCC
>APFE030194540.1:50035-108417 GCA_000404065.3 Pinus taeda | reverse complement strand
CCCCCCCCCCCTCTCCCCGCGCTACACAATTAGCGCAACGAAGGGGGGGCTCTGCCCCTCGTCTAACCCCCTAGTTAACTACGTGGGTTAGTCATGGAAAGAATATAACAGAACCCAACATAAATTGTCACGATAACTTTGTGAGTTGCATCGTTTGTGAGAGTCGACATGTGAATGCGATAAACACTTCATTTTATAGGAAATGCCTTAAGTCTTAGCTTTGAATGAAAATTCCGATGATATCTAAGTTAAATGTGGTGATCCTTTCCATTGCAATTCACGGAATTTGTTAGTTAATTAACCCTTTAACACACTTGGTCTAGCAGTATGAAAAAAAGCGAGAATTGCTAGTCTTAAAGGGGTTTGACTTGATTTTTTAATTTATTTCCAAAAGTTTAAAATAAAGCACCTAAGTGCTACATTTTTCTTGGAGGGTTTTTTAATAAAGGGTCCCCATTTATTAATAGAATATTAACCATTAAATCAATAGATGGGGGAGTTGTTGAATAGCACAACAATTGGCGATTTGCTGGAAGAACTAGTTACCTCTGATAGTTTTTTGAAATTTCTAAAACTTCCAAAATAAAGATAGTTCAGAAAATGGGAAATACATGAAGTCTAAGATAATTAATATTTCTCTAAATAAGAAAACAAAATCCACCTAATTATCATCCATTTTATTATCCTTTTTAAAATGGAAATTCCTTTGTCTACATCAGTATTTACTTGTTTTTAAAGATAAAGCGAAGGGCTCTTTCACATTAGCTTTTAGATGTACTCATTTGTCATAGGTAGAGCCTCTGTTGCCAATAAGCGTCCATAGCCTTGACAAGGTTACCTTTTAACCAGCAATGATTCAATATCCCATCCAAATAAGAGTGCAATTTTTAGAGATAAATTCAGATTCATATACTTACTTGTTTTCTTTCTTTTCTAAACAGTTTATTTTTTCTTTTGAAAAAATAAATCATTTTTCTACTTAAAGGTCATTGTCTTGATTTGGTGGCCAAAATTGATGATGCCATTCATTGGTTGTAACTCAACTAAACAAGCTGGCTCGTGATGACAACCCTTGTCTCTTGATTAAAATAATCTCAAGACATTACCCTATTTTGATATGCAATTTTGGTAATGTAAGTTTATTACTTGCCTGTGAACATGGTAAGTTGACTCCTGATGAGACCTCTTATCCTTTAAGTTTAAGAATATTTTAGAATTACACTCTAAAAAGAGAAAAGTTTACCAGATGGGGAGAATCATTGACTCCTTAAGAGTTGCTAGATGACAATTATAGTTTTGAAGATGCTTATCTAGAAAAAGTCTTTGCTTTGTTATAGATACTTTTCTTGACTGATCATAGAACAAAGGTTTCTTTATAAAGTTGAGGTTTTGCAAAGGACAACTAATTTCAGTGGAAAACAAGCATTTTTCAAAGAAATAGAACTTAGCTTATGTTTCAAATGTGAAAATTATCTTCTCAACAATCTCTACTTATACAAGCGAAAATTCAAAATTCAAAAGAGATTATTATTGTAAAACCCAAAAGTAAATGATATTTAACTTTTATTTTCCTAGAAAAAGTAAAGGCAACAGTACACAAGGGATAAAAGAGGTTATCTTCTATGAAAAATATTTCTTCAAAATCTTCCCATTAACAAGTAGAGAATCTCTCTTGCATGATAAATCTTGCAATAAAAAAGGTGGATGGGCCGATTTGTTCCGCAATCTGAAATGGGCCAAGACACATTATTTGGAATTTGGGTATGCTTACCTTTTTCCTCATGTGCTTTATCCCACTTCAATACAAGGTCTCCAAGCTAAAAGGATTTAGGACTTATAGAATTTGCATCAAATGAAGATTTAACCAACTGTTAATGATGTGCATGTATAATTTTGGCTTTTTCTCTTTCTTCTTTGAGTTTGAGAATTTGCAATTGTCTTAACTCTATAGAAGAAGAAGGAGTTTCTTTAATAAACTAAACCAGGGCTAGAGAGGGAATTGCTACATTTGTAGGGAGAAAATCCTCTTTCCCATAGACAAAATTAAAAGGAGAGATGCACATTGATTCCTTCTGTGTCATATGATTTGCCCATAGAGCAAATGGTCATACGTGAATGACTTACCTAACACAGTTGAATCCCAAAATGATATCTAATATAACGCACTGTGTAAACCCCCATACTTAAATTCAAAAAAGAGTCAAGGGATCTCTACTTGAATGGTTCATGAGGCACAATACTTGCTAAGGTTTTGCAAATGGGGTACAACTAAGTGGGCTTGATTGTGGGGAAAAATTCCACAGTTAAGCGCGCTTGAGCCAGAGGAGACTGGGATGGGTGACCTCTGGGAAGTCCTGGTTACCGGGTGCAAGCCCCGGAAGTGATGATTGATGCTATGTGATTCGTTCTCCCACATTTCACTAGTTTCAATCCCACTTCTTCACCCCTGTGAGCATCACCCGATGCAATGAGTGCTAAGTGAGCTATTCAAAAATCATGAGAAATTAGTCAGTTATGACTACCTCTCATGGAAATGGTCATACGTGAATGAATTACCTAACGTAGTTGAATCCCAAAATGATATCTAATATAATGCACTGCGTAAACCCCCATACTTAAATTTGTGCCAATTTTTCTAACTTTGATCAACATTTTGTTTGATGATTCTTACGAGATTTTTGTTTGTAGATTCGGTCAAACCATTTCTCTGAGGATAATAGTTTGAAGAATATTTAAGTTTAAAACCTCTTTTAAGAGCAAATTTTGTCATAGAATTTCCTATGAAATAAGATGCATTGTCAAACATGAGGGCAGTTGGTAGACCAAATCTGGTAATAAATTCAATGACGTTTTTAGAATTGGCTACCTTAAGTGGAATTGCTTCCACCCATTTTTTGAAGTAATCAGTTACTATAAGGATATATCTATGCTCCTTTGAAGAGTGAGGAACAGTCTCACCTATTATGTCTAGTCCCCGTTGTTCAACCGGTTGTTCAATGTTGATTGACTGCAATTGTTTGACAAATTTTACAATTCCTTACATGTTCGTGTGCATCTTTAAATAAGGTTGGCCAATAATAGCCAACATGTAGGATTTTCTGTGTTGTTTTGTCTCCTCCAAAATGTCCACCAGATGGTCCATCATGGAGTTCCTGCCAAACCTTTTCTGCCTCAGATTTTTCAAGAAATCTAAGCAAAACAAAATCTTAATTCTTTCTAAATAAAATATCTTTGATGATTTCATATTTCTTAGCTTTTATCCTCAAAGCCCTTTTTATTTTGTAACTGAGTTGTGGGCATATCCATTTTTCAAGTAAAATATGATATCATCATATTTAGATTTAGTATTGTTGAGGCTTACCTCACATATTTGTATATCATCACCTGAATATTATACTATTGCTAAGTTGGATGCTCCTGCTAACATTTTTCAACAACCTTGACCTTTAACAATTTTAGCTGGTCTGATCTCAATGTCATATTCTTGCAGTGTTGTTACCCAATTTTATTTTTTCTCACCTACTTCTCTTTGCATTAATGAATTTCTCACTGCTGCGAATGGCACTACTACCTTAGTGTGAGTCTTGAGAAGAAAGGGTCTGAAATGTTTTATTGATTTGAAAATAGAAAAAGCTTGCTTTTCAGCGTCTAAATAATTTAATTTAGCCCCCTGCAAATTGGAGCTGAAAAAAGAATTTGGTGCTTTTATTTTGTCATCATTGATTTGTGTCAATATAGCTGCATATGATGTCTCAGAAGCAAAGGTATACAAAATGAAATGATTAGAAAAGTTCAGCATTGCTAAAAAGGGAGCATTTATGATTTCTTGTTTAATCAAATTAAAATCTTTATGCTCAGTATGTCCCCATTTAAAAACATAATTTTTCTTAATCATAGATTGGAGGGGTAAAACAATTCATGAAAATTCAGGGACAAATATTTTGAAAAAAATTATCTCACCTAGGATAGATTGCATGGATTTTTTATTATGAGGAAAAAATATTTCAAAAATTTCTCTTATACTATCGAGATCAATGAGAATTCCTTCTTTGGATACGGTAAATCCAAGGAGCTTTCCTTCACTCAAAGCAAAGAAAAATTCCTTTTGGATTGAGAGAAATTCCATATCTATGACAACGCTCAAAGATTTGTTTTAAATCCTTTAAATGATTACTGTACTTTGTTTAATACACAATTATTTCATCTAAATAAATTACCATTGATATATTCACAAATCATTTGAAATCTATGTCCATGGCTCTCTAAAATGTTGCACCAGCATTGATTAACCCAAATGGAATCTTTGGGTTGGAATAGGTGCCCCATTTGGCTTGAAATGTGGTCTTTAGCCGGTCATCTAGATATACGAGAATCTAATTATAACCTGAAAATCCATCTAGAAAAGACGTCAGTTATGAGCCTGCAATTGATTGTAGTATTTGTTCCATAGGAGGTAATGGAAATTTATCCTTCTAACAAGCTTTGTTGAGATTGCGAAAGTCTATGCATATTCAAATATCACCATTCTTTTTCTTGGCTGGAACAAGGTTAGAAACCCACCTTGAATGGCTGACACGAAAAATTATTTTGGCTTTGAGAAGCTTATTCAATTCAGATTTGATCTGATTTTCTAAATTCAGATGAGTCTTTCTCAGCTTCTATTATACATGCTTTTCACTGGATATCATAGGAATGGTACATTGAATGATGGAAGTATCATATGTCTTAATATCTTCATAGTTCCAAGCAAAGAAATTTTTGTATTTCTTTAACAAATGAATAAAGGCTAATCTTTCATCAGGTGTAAGACCAAGTCCTAAATTGATATTTTGAGGTTTAAGGTCAGTTCCAAGATTAATTAATTCAAACCTCAAAGTTGAACTCTTGCAATTTAACCATAGATATACGTATGGAATTTGCAGTTATTTCTTGGTTAACTTGGCTGTCATGTTGATCTTCATCTATTATCTTGTCATCGTAAAAGCCTTTAGATGTTAGAAAATTTTTTACATCAAGATCATTATTAAAGACTCACCAATTGGTGATATTGTCAGGAATAGAATGCCTAAAAATTAATTCAATAGAAAAATGATCAGGGCTATAATCTTCTAGTGGAATGAGCTTGGATGCAACATTAGCCAAAAGTTCAGCACTTTCATTTTGGAGTCTTTGGATAGGGGAGATGTTAAATGCTATAAAATGGGAGGTGAGGTCCTGGACTAATGATTGATAATGTTTTAAATGTCCAGAGAGATGTATTCCTCACCTATTTAATTACAATTTTTGAATCTCCAAACACTTGAAGATATTTTATATCAAGGTCGATGGCTTTGTACAAGCCTTGAACTAATGCTTCATATTCGGCAGTGTTATTTGTGCATTTGAATTCAAGTCTGCATGCTAACATAGTTTTTTCCTCTTTAGGGCTAACCAATATGCAACCTGCTCCAGCTCCATCTTTGGATTTAGATCCATCAAAAAGTAATTTCCAAAATAAAGACTCAACTACAGGTTTATCTACAAAATTTATACACTTAGAAGAATATGTTTGAGAATAATTTTCAACTTGCAATATAACGAAATTTTCTAAAAAGAGTGAATTATTTGCTTGAAATTGCCTAGAAATGATTCAACTGAATAATTTCCAATGATATTGTTGTTGTATGCGACAGGTTCATTTTCTCCCTTCAGTTCTGTTACGATATACTTTTGATGTTTCTCACGGTAAACCCTTAATTGATTCGTCTTACCATTATAAGGAAGCCACATATGGGACCAGTCAGTTGCGAAATAGCTATGAATCTTTTCTGATCAATCTCTGCTAAGGATCAAGTTGTAGAAATCCAGGATATCAGCCACAAAAATGTCAATGACTTGATATACTTTCAGGATTGATGAGAGTCTAGTAGTGACTTGATTGAGTTCTCCTATAACTTCAACATGAGATCGATTTAACTGCACGATGCGAACAACAGATTTTTGGGGTTCCACATTCAATTTCACACAAATTTGTTTTGGTAGAATGTTGGATGAAGCTCAAGAATAAACTAAACAATTGTGTATATTTTTATTGAAAAATTCAAAAGTCAAAATAAATGGAGGTGTATGGGATTTGGATCTTCCTACTATTGGAGCAATATCAATTGAACTTATTTTGTCTGATAAGGTAGTAAGAGGCCTTCCCATTTCTTGAGCAGCCTGTGAGGTTACAGTAGTGGGAAGAGGAGAAGTCGAGACTGCTTTCAATTCTTTGAGCAATAGCTTTTATTGATGTTTTAACTTGCTAAGCTCATGGAATGTAATAATAGCCTTAGTATTTTTCATATCTTCGATGATGTTGCATTCCATTTCATCAGAGACTAGCAGGGTTTTGGCTGAAGGTGAATAATTTAATTAAGGAGTGGTTTGAGTGGAATTGGGGGAAGATTTATTACCTATTGCTTTATCTTTGGGAGCTAGAGTTGATGCTTTTTGTTTTTGATTTGTTTGTGGCAAATCTATAGTGATTCTACCCCTAGTTACGACAAGTAATGCTTCTTGTGATTCTTCATTAGGGAGAATGAAATCCTACATTCCTTGTAATTCAACCACTTCTTCATCATCATTTTGTTCCTCAACTATTCAGGTTTCTTCTTCCTCCACATCAGTTTCAACATTTGATATTGTATTTGGAGGTTTAGGATCAGAGCAAGGATTTATCATGTAAGGTCTGTAAGCTTTCCTTGCAGTTAAATGACTTACTTAACGCAGTTGAATCCCAAAATGATATCTAATATAATGCACTGCGTAATCCCCCATACTTAAATTCAAAAAGAGTCAAGGGATCTCTACTTGAATGGTTCATGAGGCACAATACTTGCTAAGGTTTGCAAATGGGGTAGCAAGCTAACTGGGCTTGATTGTGGGGAAAAACTCCACAGTTAAGCGCGCTTGAGCCAGAGGAGATCTGGGATGGGTGACCTCCTGGGAAGTCCTGGTTACCGGGTGCAAGCCCCGGAAGTGATGATTGATGCTATGTGATTCGTTCTCCACTTTTCACTAGTTTCAATCCCACTTCTTCACCCCTGTGAGCATCACCCGATGCAATGAGTGCTAAGTGAACTATTCAAAAATCATGAGAAATTAGTCAGTTATGACTACCTCTCATGGAAATGGTCATACGTTTGAATGACTTACTTAATGCAGTTGAATCCCAAAATGATATCTAATACCTATTTTTTAATGTCGACCATTTCATTAGACATAGTTTTAAGGACGTTTTGTAATCCTTCAAGATCAAAAGGATATTTAGGTGATTTTTTCTTGGATTCATCCCTAAAAGTTACCTTCTTGGATTTAAATTCTTTTAGTGAATTCTTTTTCTCTAAAGCTAAAATGTGTTTTTCTACAACTATGGCTTCTTTCATGTTTCTGCCAAAGTCAGTTTGGCAGCCCTATCGAGAAAAAATGTTGCATTTGAAGGAAGAGCAGAAATGTAATATTCATTTTGGAGTTCATCACTCGATTTGGATGTCGTTGGGATCTTATTCAATAATTTATTAAAATGAGAATTGAAGTCTTTAATTTTTTCTCTAGGTCCAGCTTTCCAGTTGGAGAGATCATTGAGAAGAGTAGTTGTCGATCGGTCATCTCCAAACTTGGTTAGGAACTTCTCTTAAAAGGCATCCCAACTATTAATGGAACCAAAAGGTAATGAAAAATACCATGATCCCACTAATCCTTGTAAAGTGTAAGGGAATAATCTTACAATTGTATCTTCTTCTACCACTGCATTCATATTTATGGATAACATGAAGTTGTTTATGTGTTCTTCAATAGGCAGACCATCATCAGGGTTAAATTTTGGAAACCATTTCATTAGATGAGCAAGTAGTGGATGTAATGGTCCTACCATTCAAACAACTCATGGATTTGTCCATGGGCCATCATGGGTATTCGTGTAGAGGGAGATGTTCTAGTATTTGAAGGTGATTGGATAGAGGAGGTTTGTGCTCCACTACCAGTGTAAATCACGATCTGGAGTTGTGAAGTGGATGATTGATTTTGTGATGAAGTGGATGGAGTGAGTGAGGGCATTTTTGGTGATGATGAGAGAATCTCACTAGGAGCTTCAAATTTTGTTTTCTTAGTTTTCCTTCTAGGGTGTGGTAGAGGGAATTCAAATGGGGTGATCCCAAATTTTTCGCTCTGCATTCTGGTTAACCTTTGAGAGGAAGGAAACTGAGAAGAAACACCAGCTTGGGATAACTCAGATTCTTCTTTAGATAGAGAAATCCCCTGCATTTTATGGATTAAAGACTCAACTTCGAGAGTTTCTGGAGAAGAATATTGATCTAATTTCTTTGGAATCACAATAGTGGATTCTGAGGAGTTATTTATAACTTCATGACTAGGATTTGGGGATTTAGAATGCGACTGAGAAATTGGAGGTGATCGTGAGGGAGTTTTACTCTTAGAATGGCTTACTGATTTAGATTTTCTTTTCATTCATAGTTATGCCCTCCCTCTAGCACCAAAATGTTGAAGCCTTGAAAATCATTGCGACAACATGGGGGAAAACCACCCAGTCTAGACCTTGAGAGAAACTCCTTTTCCGTTTGTTATAGTGGCTCAAACTGGGGATAATGGTACCAATTTCCTAGAAAGGGTTGATTTGATAATGTTGATGGAATTATATAGGATGTAATGGGAAATGACTAAGAAAAGTGTAATTTAATCTAACTTCTAAACACATGCATATCTCTTTAATCTAATATTATCTAACTATAATATACCCAGGAATAAAATACGATATACGATCTACAATGATGTCTTACAGCAATTGGTAATAAAGATCATTCAATTTCCAAAGGAAATTAAATCATTTAACAATAATCATTTTGAATAAATAGTTAGACAAAACGATTGAGAAAAATATATCGCATATAAAAATCATTCATGTATTAGAAACAAAATCAGCGCTAACATCATACAGAAGTGAAATAAAATGAAACTATAATTCTGACTTTTATACATAAAACAATTGAAAGAAGAATTTTTTCTTACTATACATAAATAAAACATAATCATATGATAAAAGTACCATATATGATAAGTCCTACTCATGTGCTTCAACAATTATATTGACCAAATCTCATTCAATCCAACACATTCTAAGAGTACAAAAGTGCATTTTAGTAGAGCATGCTAGATATTTAAAGAAAAATAGATCTTGTTCCATTCATTTCATCAAAACATCCTAAAAAGTACATAAGTGTAATGTCTTGAAAAGTGTTTTTGATAAAATTTCTAGACCCCTCTCTAAATGCATGAGAGGGGTTTAAATACTAAAATATATGTCTCAAAATAGATTATTACAAGAATAGTTGAGGAGGTTTCAAATAACCTTCCTAAAAATATGCAAAAATAAAACTAAAAGAAAAATAAATTAATGACTAACTCTGAACTTGATCTCTAATGTTGCAAATATCAATCATTGGCTTGAGATGAGGTGGCTAGCCGATTGTAGATTTTAACCGCCCAGAAAATATGGCATCTGTCAGTTTTGACACCGTCTTTTGTGTAGTGTTTTTTAAACACCTTAGAGTCATCCACTGGCTGTGTGGTTTTACTAGAAACTGCAAGTATGTTTCCCAATTTAGCCTGTTTAATTGTTTGATTGCCTCCTACTTGTCCTGCGATGCCTGTTTCCACTACTACTCTAGTTGTTTGACATTCGGAAGAAACCCTGGTACACACTCCTTGACAAGATTGGCACCATGAATATTTTCATTAAGGGCTTATATTATGTTGTTTGCTACTGTCGTTGCTATCATTGTTTCCCTTTCTATCTGTTTCAACCGAGAATCCCAATTCGTAAATAGAATATCTTTGTGAGACTCTTTTAGCTTTGGTAAGTCAAACTTTCTTCCATCCTCTGATTCTTGCAAGGTGATAAATTCAGAAACCCTTTTGTGGATTTCACCATACTCAAACCTCATATCAATAACTTGACTTGTTAATTTATCATTGGTCTCACAATAAGGATTTATTTGCCAATACTTCCTTTTGTTGCATTAGTAAGGAACTGAGGCTGAGTGCTTCTTTGATGAATTCATCGATTTGTGGATTATATTTAAATTTATCTATCATGGTTGTTGGGTGTGGAGCCTGATTATCTTCTTTATTTAGAGGTATCACTGCATTGGACCCCGGTTCGTAATGTGGCAGCAACATTTCCCATAATAATTGCACTGTAAGGGGGGTCAATGGGGGCGTTGGGGGGGGTGTGGTTGCGATCTTTAGGAGGCCCCTCCTGGCAGGGGATCGGGGGCAACGCCCCTGAAGCTCAAATATATATAAGATTACCTTGTAAAATGTTGTAATTTTGTAGCCAATCTAGGCCATTCATTAGACAAAAATCTAACAGTAGAAGTTATGTTTAATTTAGGGTTTTTTGCTCTAGAAGGAAACCCCTTGCTATATATGAGGGAATTGTATTGCATCTAGTAGATCTGTATTCTAAGTGAGAAAGAGAGAGGAGATTGTGTGAGAGCGAAGAGGGAATTACAACGGATTTGTTGTAGGTTGTATCTCTTCAGTTTGCTAGATAATAAAAGGAAGGACCCACTGTTCTCTATGGACGTAACCCAAATTAGGTGAACCACGTATATCTGTGTCTCTCTTGTTTTATGTGTTTTCTGTGTTTATATTTCTACAATATATTTATTTGTTCCATTTCTCTGTAATATATAATTAACTAAGAACTAGTATTAGAGCCGAAGGTCTATTTGGCTGATAAACTCGTAGGATAGAAGGGTTCCTGGTTCGAGTGGAAGCAATGGCGGAAGATGGTAGGTTTAGGGTCGACATATTTAATGGCCAAAACTACCAGCTGTGGAAGATGCAGATGGAAGATTATTTGTACCAGAAAGATCTGCACTAACCATTGAGCAGAAAGGCAAAGAAGCTGATGAGTATGACACACACAGAATGGAATATTCTCGACAGAAAGGCACTTGGAACAATACGGTTGTGCCTAGTGGCATCAGTAGTGTTTAATATTTCAAAGTAAACAACAAAAAAGGGTTTAATGAAGGAATTGGCCAAACTATATGAAAAACCCTTGGCCTCAAATAAGGTATTTCTTATGAAGCGTTTATTTAATATGAAGTTGTCAGAAGGTGGATATGTTGCTGATCATTTAAAAGAATTTAATAAAATTACCAGTTTGTTAAGTTCTATAGGGGTAACTTTTGATGATGAAGTTAGGGCTCTGTTATATCTATGCTCATTGCCAGAATGTTGGAATGGTTTAGTTATGGCCATTAGTAACTTTGTCTCTAGATCTAGTACTTTAAAGTTTGATGATGTTGTTGGTGCAATCCTTAGCGAGGAAATGAGATAGAAAAGCTCTAATGAGACATCAGGAAATGCTTCGACTACAGAGACTAGGGGAAGAAAAATGGAAAGAGGAAAGAGCCCAAGATATCGCAGTAAGTCATGGAAAGGCAGATCCAAGTCCAAATCGGGGATAGTGTGCTGGAAATGAGGGAAGAAAGGACACCTAAAGAAAGACCGCAAGTCTCGGAAGGGAAAAGAAGGAGATGCACAACAAGAAAACAATCATGAAGCGAATGTGACAGGTGATGTGTTGCAAGATGCTTTGATTATTTCATTAGAAAATATTATGGATGCATGGGTGGTAGATTCATGGGCCTCATTCCATGCCACACCTGATAAGAAACATTTTCATGATTATGTTCAAGGAGATTTTGGACAGGTTCGATTGGGTGATGATAAACTCTGTAAAATCATTAGAATGGGTACAGTTTTCATAAAACAGCAGAACAGAAATCAATGGATATTGTAGGAGGTAAGGCATGTTCTAGATCTGAAGAAAAATATGATTTCAAAAAGGTAGTTGGGAGGTGAAAGTTGTGTGACTGCTTTTACAGATAAAACGTGGAAGGTCACTAAAGGAGCCTTGGTAATAGCAAAAGGAGAAAAAGTTGGTACATTGTATTTATGCAATGGTATTTCTAATTATGTTAATGCTTTAACCACTACAGGAAAAGATACAGTTGTGGCATCATAGGCTCGGGCACATGAGTAAGGAGGGGATGCAGATTCTTTACTAGGGCAATTTGTTGCCAGGTTTAAAGGATATTGATTTAAAATTCTGTGAGAATTGTGTTTATGGAAAATAGAAGAGAGTCAGATTCCTCAAAGCTATGAAAGAAAAGAAGAGAAAAAAATAAGAGCTTGTGCATACAGATGTCCCGGGACCTTCTCAAATATCATCTCTCAGTGGCTCTTGTTATTATGTTACTTTTATTGATGATGCAACTAGAAAAATGTGGATTTACTGTATTTGAAATAAATATGATGTATTTGATACTTTCAAGTAATGGAAATATTTGGTTGAAAATGAGACGGGAAAAATGTTAAAGTGTCTTAGGTCAGACAACGGAGGTGAATACTGCAACAAAGAGTTTCATAGGTATTATTCAGAGAAGAATTTGCAGAGAGAAGATAGTTACAAGAACACCACAAGAAAATGGTGTCTCAAAAAGGATGAACAGGACAATCATGGAGCATGCAAGGTGCATGAGATTGCATGTAGAATTGCTTTTACAATTTTGGGCAAATGTTGTAGATACAGTCGTTTAGAAAGGGCCTTCAAGTTCTTTGGATGGTTGTATTCTAGAGGAGGCATTGATAGGTAAAAAGGTAAACTACTCATTTTTAAAGACTTTTGGTTGTGAAGCCTTTTGTGGAGCTATAAAAAGGGTCTCTTTCACCTCTAATTACCTCACATTAATATGTCAATCCGGGAGTGTTTTGTTATTTCAAAGAGTGTCTCAGTCTAAGGCTATCATTTTCCAGAGTAATGCTAGTAGCATAGTGTTCGAAAATACAAGAGTAAATGGTTTCTTCTTTACAGCTAACTACTTCAAAAGATTAAACCACACATTCAGAAAACTAAGCAATTTATCAATCAAGGGTTCAGTAGCAATAACCCATCCCTTTGTAAACTGATGGAAAAAGGAAACCAGAGAACAGATCATGGATCTAGGAGCCGGACAGTAGATTTCAATGCTCACTACAGCCTAAGATTGTTCTTCACACCAAAATAACAAATGAAAAGAAATGAAACGACAGATAAGAAATGGAACAACAATTAAGAAATAGAACAACAATCCTGAAATGGAACAACAGTTTAAGAAATAGAACAACAAACCTGAAATGGAACAACAGTTAAGAAATTGGAACGGAAACTAAGTCTAACAAGCAATAACACCTTAGTCTATAAGATAAAATGCACTAATTGTAATCTACAGGAATCAAACGACAATCCTTCACTCTTAAGGGCAGATTGAATAACACACCAAAATGGAACAACACTGATTAATGATGAATTATAGAACAGTACTTGAAAACCATATATACACACGACACACTTGAATAGTAATATGATCCAGTTATCAACCTTAGTTAGAAAGAGTATGATTGCATTTCAAAGTATAACAACATTGTTTATAGATCCAGCAATCACAAAGAACATAACTTCCAAGATGAATTCCATAATGTTAGTGAACAAGTGCACATCACAAAGGCTCTGTAATTAAACATCAACAGTATTCTGTAAATACTAGCAGTATTATATCAACACCTAAAAGAACAGTGATATGATGCAGAGTCAATATAATAGTTTTGTCTTTAGAAACCTTAATAAATTAAACATAATAGAGCATGTGATGTAAACTTACAAAACACATCAGATTACCAAATAATGTCGATAAGCAAACCACGCATAAACCAAACATAATGGTACAGAAGCAAGTGTCCTCCAGGGCCGGGCCCTTAGCCTCCAGGGGTACACCGCTTGAAGTTATTCCAGACTCAAAGATGAAATAGTAACCAAGTTTGTATTAATGCATAAAGCGGGATTACAATACATCAGTTCTTAACGAGACTCGATGATCAAAGTTTTGATCTTAAAGGAAATTACATAAATATAACAACTTCTCCTCCTTGGGCTAACGGTGTTACCCCTTTTATAATGGTGAAGGCAGAGATATCTAAGTGCAGAAATAGTTAAAGTAGCGATCCCTCAGGATCAAGGATCCTGAGGGATTCGCTGAACCGTTAGTCCTCAGTCATCTCTTTTCTTTCCTGCGCCGAGCCGATATCTCCACTTCCTTTCTCGGGCTGATTCGCTTTTATTTGCTTTGCCTTGTTTGCATACGGTCTCCCGTCAAAGGGACAGTGGTTAACCCGTCCTTATCCTTTCCTTTGGAACGGCAGTTTCTCGTTTTTCCTTCTTTTTGCATAAGGAAATGACAATTGTCAGTGTTTTCGTCTTGCATAATAATCTCACATGTTTTATTACAATTCCTTATCGTTTTCCTAGTTCATGATGCAAAAGTTTTGTAAGTTCTAATGAAAAGATGCTGAAATAATTACCAAAAACATACCTTCTTTAGTACTCCACACACACCCCTGCTTACCCTTTTTCATGCCCTCATGGAAACATTGTAGTTGATGTGTAAAGCAGTGAGTGAGTAGGTTGGAGATGGAATCTCATGTGAAGGCCTACAGCCATGATGCGTAACTAGGTATTCAAAGAAATGGCCTATCTGACCCTCAGGCATCTCATACAGGGCTCGGTATCCGGATGCAGGGTGCCAAATAATTGGACTCTGGAACCTATATCCTAACCAGGTTGGACCTACCCTCAACATGACTTCGCCATAGAGGTGCAAGCGGTTGGCAGCTAATTTAAAATTTTCATACTTAAATGGTTCCCTGAGCTGGATATTCGGATTAGAGATTTGATACCGAAATTTAGACGCATCAATGGCAGGGTCTTTGATAGAGAAAAAGTATTCTAATCCTTGTCAAATGATTGCCTCATGCATGGGTCCAATGCTTCAATTACACCTGGAGTCTTCATGAGGTTTCTATGTTTTCTCCACAACTGTACTGGATCCCTAGTCTTAGCTCTTATCCACAAATCTATTCCGTTTTCTTGTCTTTGGAAAGCATTATAGGCTTTAAGCCATTTAATTTGATTAACCCCAAATGAAATAAATGCCTGTAATTAGATATCCCCAACAAAAGGGCCAGGTTTCATCTCGGTCTCCTAGTCTAATATACAAGGTTATGTAAATAAAACTCACACAATAGTCTCTAAACTTTTACCCCGTAGTGCTTACAGCAGTTTATAAAATCATCGATGGTGTTAATTTGTATGGGAGCACCATTGCAAATATCATTCCATTAAAAACAAGGCATAATTCTTAGCAAGGGCTCTACATGCTAGGACATCATTGTATAAAGAACATAAGGTATCCATCTGCTTGATAACTATATCTAACCTACGAGTTACCTTCACGACTTTTTCTTCTTCCCTTCGCCACTCTTCAAAGGCCTAGCTTTCGGATAGATTGACGTTCCTAAGCTGCTGTTGTAGCTCTTCATACTTTTCTGGAGGGACTGTTTTCTCTCTAAGCTTTTCTACTGCTTGCTGAGCTTGCTTCAAACCATTTCGTAAGGTTACCGTTTTTGGATCTCTTTTCCATGCGGCAGTGGAGGCCGGGAGTTTTACCTGAATTTTCCTATTGCGTTGTTTTGAGTTCATGACTCTTATCACTCCCGAAGGTGGTGTCTCCATCTGAATTTCCTTATCGCAGGTCAACATCTCATCAATTTCTATCTTAATGTAGATATCAGTCCATTGCTGTTCCTTTTCAATTGGAACAGTAGTTTGTTCCTCACCATCATTTGGAACAGTAGCCTGATTTTCGACAGGGTTTTTAATAGCAGGATGGACTCTGGTCCTCCACCCCTTTGTCTTGAGGGGTTTTACTCGAGTGGTTACATTTTTCCTTCCCGAAGTCCTTTCTACCCTTTTCCTTGCTTTTAGAATCATAATCTGCTGGTGGACCTGAACTATTATATTCAGTAGTCTCTGTTTTTCCTTTCTCAATTCCTTAATTTCCGCAATTTCCTTAGAAGGAACAGCAAGTGTTCACTGCGGCCTGCACCGTGACTAATTCCCTGATTTTCTCTCTGGCGTGCTTCTTCATTGCTCTGCCCTGGTTGTTCAGGGGCAAGAACCCTAACTGGTTCTGTTATTTCTTGGGTGACCTCCTTTTCTACCCCCATTTCCTCCAGAATTTCTTCTGGTGTCATCTGGGTAGGAACGGATTGTTCCTGTTCAGCATCTCTTGTCATATTTTCATCATGAACAAGAAGATTCTCTTCTTCTGCCTCCTTTGATGTGATTCTTCAGGTGCATTTTCCTTTTGAGGTTTCTCTTCGGCATGGAGGTCTGATGGACTCGAAGGTTGGCCATATTCGCCCATATTGGCCAAAATTTTGGCCAATTCATCTTCTCCCAATGGGTCCTGCAATGGGCTACCTTCCTGCTGTTTCGTTTCCTCCTCCTGCTCAGATTGCTCGGCTTCCTCTTCTTTTTCTCCTTCGTCTTCTTCCTGCATTCCTTTCTCATCGTCTTCCCCTTCTAATCGTGGGGGTTGCTCATCTTCTATCTCTACCAATTGGCTGGTGTTTTCTTGGGGCTTCTCCAGCCTCCCTCGTAGCTATGCTAGCCGGACCGATTTCCTTCACTTTTCTGGACGCTCAGGTGTACTGGTGGCATGTTTACGTTTTGGGGATGGTGTGGTCAATCCTCCATTTATCATGGCAATTAGCTCTTCCCAGCTGCTCTGCTGCTAGGTAAGGATATGGCTGACTATTAACCGAATCAACCCATGATGACTAACAATTGACTCTACATGCTGTGAATTTTTTATGCTCCGTGCAACGTCATGAAGTAATGAATTCATAAATGCATGTAAATTTACATAACACTTTTGCTTTAGTACACCTAAGAGTTTAAGGTGTCGTGGTCTTACCACGTCTTTTCTGCCTTCACAGGTAATGTAGCTTTGAATGGTCTTCACCAATTCTGCCCACGGCTCTCTTAGTGCTACTGGAAGAACCCCCTTTCCTCTAATTTTCAGGCTCTAGCCTTCCTCCTGGAAGATTTCTATGATATTTTGCAATATCTCCTTCTTTAACGTCCATACAGGTCCAGCGGCTGGCAGTCTCGATACTTCTGCAATTATGTCATCAGTGACTGCTACGCGTCTCCCCCTCACTGTGGAGTGATCCTCTTGCAAGTTCAGCAAGAATTCAATTGCTACAGTCTCGTTAGATTCCTGTAAGTAGTTGAGATAAGTCAGCCACCCTGCTCTTGCCAGGATTTCCTGGGAAACAACAGAGATTGTTAACACCTGCAGTTCTCTCCGAATCGATCTTCCTCCCATGTTTATGGTTTCTCTGTAAACTCTCAATGGAACAAGAGTTGTTCACGCTGTTGAAACACAGAGAGGCTGATAGACGCAAGACTCGCTTAAAATATAATACTGCAGAGTATACAATGGAAATAGCTTATGAACAGCAAGTCATGCAGAAAAACAAAAAAATAGTATACCGTTGAGTTGTGCTATAGCCCAGTACACAGCTTCCCGAATAGTGATCTGACACGTAATCCAGGGAATGATGAGGTTAACCTCCCCCCCCGCAATGTGATAGGTCGTCTCGACCGTCAAATAAAGGAGCGGTGCCCGTTATGAAACAGAGTCCTTAAGGAATAGGGTATGGCAATATGCCATGTTTACAAAAGTAGCAAATTACCGAAATCGAGATGTAGAGTTGGGTCGCTTAATACGTAAGAGACTGCGGTGATATGATGTGAGGCTGGGGATAGGACATTTGCCGTGGATACGGAGTCTCATGCGGTCATTGTCAATTGTTCTGTCATGATTGGTGATAATAGATATATATGCATTGTATGGTTTTGGAAATAATATATGATTGATTACTAAGGCATAAGAAATATAAGGGTGCTAATAACTACCTATTGGTGTAAATAATGCAACTTCAATACCATTAACAGTGCTCTGTTGTCGACATGTGTCCATAACCTTGGTAGAGTTGTTTATTTCACCCATGGAACCATGATCCTTTGTGTATGCTTAGGAAATGTTGTATGATGTCAAAATGTAGGCCATTATGCTGGCTTAGTGACCAGTTAGTCATAATGCCATTCACGAGGAAGAAGCGAAAGATGGGCAGGCTAGCTCGTGATGGGACCTCCTGTTCCAAGGGTTCTTTATTTGATATACATTTTGGACCATATCCCTGGTGTGGTGGCCATAGTGGGAATGCCACTTTGCTTTCATCCTCATGATCATGGTAGGCTAGCTCTTGATGAGACCCCCTATCCTGCATTTGACAACTTATAATTCATGTTTGCTCTTTTTTTCTTTCTTTTTCATAAAGTACTTTCCCTATTTATACACAAAGGGTGGTTCAACACTCCTTAAGAGTAGGAATGGTGGAAGAAGTCTTAACATCTTAATAGGAAGATATAAACCCTTTGCTCTTATTCCTGAATAATAATCAAAGAGGATTAAAAGGGACCAACATGATAAAGATAACCAATCAGAGCAGAATCAGTAGAATAATGACAGCAAAAGATAATGAATAAGTGTGTCCTTCCTTCTGTCCTCTTACCAATTCAGAGCAATTTCTTATAAAGATAGCGATTTTATGATTCACTGATTTCAATATGTTGTGATTTTGTATCCATTGCATAAGTGCATAGCTGTATTCTAAAAGACTTGAAAGAATAGGAACAGTAAGCATCCTTAATTTAGAACAGCAAGGGGAACGAGCTGTTTGAAAAAGGGAGAGCAAAAGAATGCAAGTGGTGTTCCTTTTGGAGAAAGAAACAACAAAAGACCACAGATGTTGTTCATTTGGAAAAGGAACAACAGAAAAAGCAAATGTCGTTCCTTTGAAAAAGGAACAGCAAAACACGCAAATGCCATTCCTTTTGGAAAATGAACAACAAAAATTGAAAACGTTGTTCCTTTGGAAAATGAATAGCAAAACACACCAATGTTGTTCCTTTGGAAAAGGAATAGCAGAAATCGAAAATGTTGATCCTTTGGAAAAGGAACAACAAAACACACCAATTTCGTTCCTTTGGAAAATGAACAACAGAAATCGAAAATGTTGTTCCTTTGGAAAAGGAACAGCAAAACACACAAATGTCGTTCCTTTGGAAAAGGAACATCAGAAATCGAAAATGTTGTTCCTTTGGAAAATGAACAGCAAAGCAAAAAAATGTCATTCCTTTGGAAAAGGAACAACAGAAATCGAAAATGTCGTTCCTTTGGAAAAGGAACAGCAAAGCAAACAAATGTCATTCCTTTGGAAAAGGAACAACAAAACTCGAAAATGTCATTCCTTTGGAAAATGAATAGCAAAGCAAACAAATGTCATTCCTTTGGAAAAGGAACAGCAGAACTCGAAAATGTTGTTCCTTTGGAAAAGGAACAACAGAAACCGAAAATGTTATTCCTTTGGAAAAGGAACAACAGAACATGAAAATGTTGTTCCTTTCGAAAAGGAACAACAGAACACAGAAATAAAGAAAATGAACAAAATTACAGCAAAATGACAGCTGATTCAAAGGGTGTTGTTCTTTTGAAAAAGGAACAACCGAAAGAAACTGTTGTCCTTTTGAGAAAAATAACAGCAAAATAATAGTAACGGCAAAACGTTGATTCAAAAATATGTACAAAAATTATTCAAAAAAAGAAAAGAAATTATGTACAAACTGTAAAAAGAAATCAATTTCTTAATGAATTACAGGTGAGGAAGACTTCTCTCCCTCCCCCAAAATTTCCATATCAGAGTCTCGACGTAGCTACTGGCAGAAGGACTCCCGAGTGAGTGGTTTGCAATAGAGACGAACTCGGTGGCATTTTGACTTGAAGGCATATCCAGAACCGTCAATAGTGATTACAGTAAGGATACCATTGTCATGTACCTTCTGGATTTCAAATGGTCCCAACCAATGAGTCTCGATTTTCTCAAAGAAGTCCTGAAACTTGGAGTCGTACAAAAGTGCCCAGTCTCCTTTGTGAAGACTTTATTTTTAATGAGAGCATCATGCCATTTAGCTCGCTGCTGCTGGATCAGGGCAGTGTTTTGAAGTGCAAAGAGCCTAATTTCATCTGTCTCATTGATCTTCTGTAATCGATTAATCTGTGCCTCGGTTAGATCTAAGCCAACTTCCTGTGTTGTTCGCAATGTTTGGATTTCGAATTCTATGGGGAAAATGGGTTGTTTTCCAAACACTAATTGATAAGCTAAGTAACCAGTGGTACTTCTCCATGTTGTTCTATAAGCCCACAGTGCTTCGGGTAGTCTGGCAGCCCAATCACGTCTATGTGACGCAATGGTTTTCATTAGGATTGCTTCTATTATTTTATTGCTACTTTCTACCTGCCCATTTTCCTGTGGGTGGTATGGAGTGGTGCTTTTATGCTGGACATGATAGTTGTTGAGTGTTGCAACTATTTTGTTGCCAGCAAAATATGGTCCACCGTTTGTAATTATCTCTCTTGGAAGGCCATAACATACAAATAGATGGAATAGGAACTGTATGACAGAATCCTCTGTAGCTCTTGGAAATGCCTCTGCTTCAACCCACTTGGTGAAATATTCTGTTGCCACCAAAATATATGTTTTCTGGTTTGATAATGGGTTAACTGGTCCAATGAAATCAAGAGCCCATCGCTCGAAGGTTCAATGACTAGCTATGGTTTCAGAGGCATCTCATCAGACTGACTAGGGAATCCTGCTCTCTGGCAACTGTCACAGGCTTGGACGAATTTCTTTGCATCTTTGAAAATCGTGGGCCAATAATACCCTGTTTGCAACACTTTATATCTAGTTCTGCGATCGACGAAATGTCCACCACATGGTCCGTCATGGCAGGCTTTTAAAATGTCAAAGATTTCATCTTCTCGAACGCATCTCCTGATATGCATGTCTACCCCTGTGTGGAACAAATAGCCCCCAATCCAAGAAAATTGAGCACTCTGCTGAACAATCTGTTTCCGCTCATTAGGGGTTAGATGCTTTGGTAGTTTACCTACTGCTAGGTAATTGGCAACATCAGCATACCAGGGTGTTTGAACAGCCACAGAAAACAAATGCTCGTCTGGAAATTGATCTTCAACTGCTGCTGCATCGATTGGCTTTGGCATTCTTGAGAGAAAACCGGCTACAGGATTTTCTTTTCCAGGTTGATCCTTGATTGTAATATCAAATTCCTGCAATAAAATCATCCATCTAGTTATTCTTCCATTTTTGATAGGCTTGTTTGCTAAATATTTTATAGCAGAATGATCTGTGTACAAGATAATAGGATATCCAGTAATGTAATGTCTGAACTTATTGACAGCATGTATTACAGCTAGAAATTCTTTTTCAGTAACAGTGTAGTTTAATTCAGCAGGGGATAAATTTTTGCTGATGTAATAAATTGCATATGGTTTTTTATCCTCTTCTTGCCCAAGGATTGCTCCAATGGTTGTATCTAAGGCATCAGATGATATCTGAAATGGAAAATCCCAATTTTGTCCTCAAAGGACTGGGGCTGTGGACACAAGCTTCTTCAGATTCTTGAAAGCATGTTCACATTTTTCTGTCCAAAGAAAATCAACATTACCAGTTAATGCATACAAAGGTGCAGCAATATGCAAATAATGTTCTATAAACCTCCTATAATAACCAAAAAATCCAAGAAAGCTGCGTACCTCCATTTGTGTGGTAGGAGTGGGAATAAGCAAAAGTATTTGGATTTTGGCTGGGTCTACTTGAATGCCAGCTGCTGAAATATAGTGTCCTAGGATAATTATTTCAGTCATCATCATATAACATTTTCCATGGCTTAAACAAAGCCTGGTAGCAATGAAGTGTTGTAGGACTTTTTTTAGTGTATCCAATGCTAGATCGAAATCATCTCTGTATGGTGTAAGGTCATCCATGTATACTTCAAGTCCCTCATTTATTAAGTCTGCAAAAATGCTGAGGATAGCCCTTTGGAAAGTTGTAGGAGCATTGCATAAGCCAAAAGGTAGAACTCGATAGGAAAATGTTCCCCAATGACAAGTAAAAGTAGTTTTGTCTTGGTCTTCAGGGGCAATCTG
This sequence comes from Pinus taeda, assembly GCA_000404065.3. Taxonomy (NCBI): domain Eukaryota; kingdom Viridiplantae; phylum Streptophyta; class Pinopsida; order Pinales; family Pinaceae; genus Pinus; species Pinus taeda. The sequence continues at coordinate 86,353 of APFE030194540.1, read as the reverse complement.
AATCTGATTGTATCCACTAAAGCCACCCAAGAAAGAAAAGAATTTCTTTCCTGCCAAAGTGTCTAACACTTGGTCGATGAATGGGAGAGGGAAGTGGTCTTTTTGTGTTGCTTTATTTAGCTCTCTGTAGTCCACACAGATTCTCCATTTCCCATTCTTTTTTGGTACCACCACAAGCGGAGAGACCCATTTACTATCAGAGATAGGATAGATGAAATTGACATCTAAAAGTTTTTGAAGTTCAACTTTTACCACATCTTTTAGATGAGGATTTAGTCTCCTTTGAGGCTGACGAACAAGTCTCGCATATTTTTCTATATAAATGTGGTGTGTACATAACTAGGGGTCAATTCCTTTCATATTAGGATAGTCCCATGCAAATGCTTCTTTGTATTTCCTCAATATATGGATGAGCTTCATTTCTTGATCAGATGTGAGGTTGGCATTAATGTTTAAGTTTTTTCCCGATTCAATTTCCACAGTTTTACTATTTGCAAAAGAGGTAACAGGTATTGTATGATCATGTGTATCTTTAAGAGGATCTTCTTCTAATTCACTATCAAATGCTGCTTTTATCATGTGACATTGTGTGCGAGATGTGAGTTCAGTTTGACTAATGAAATTATTAATGGCATCGTCTTCTATTTGGTCTTTGAAATCAACTGCCTCTTGTATAGTTAATGGAGATCTAATGTTATCAGTAAGATATGATATAGGGTGGCTATTAGTTTTGACTATTATGACACTTGGCTGCGCTGGAGGATATAGAACTAAGTTCTTGATATCTGCTCCTCTGGTTATGGTCATATTTCCTTTCTGACAACTAATATAGGCATCAGCAGTGGCAAGCCAAGGTCTACCTAAAATCAATGGATGTCCATCAAGTCGGGTTTTGGGATTTATTATCAGAAAATCAGTTGGATATTCCCAGGAGTCAACAAAGACCATGACATCATGTACCGTGCCCTCTGGCCTAACCATAGATCGGTCAGCCAATTCTAGCAAGGTAGAGGTGGGTTCTACAGATGTAATGCCTAGCTTTTGGTAGGTAGTGGTTGATAAGATATTGATTGTAGTTCCTAGATCAAATAAGGCATTGGAAAGGGTCTGACCATAAATTTTCACAGTTACTATTGGATTTCCTGGGTCTTCGTATTTAATGGGTGTTTCTTTTCCTGATAATACGTCAGATAGAGTGCTGACTACTTGGACTCTTGGATTATTTGTTATATTCCTCCTTGGTTTATTTATGCACAATCCTTTGATAGTTTTTATGTATATCGGGATATCTTGAATGGCTTGGAGGAATGGAATTTTTATGTACAAATTTTGTAATTCTCCCAGAATGTCAAAATCAGGATATTGTATAGTTCGAGGTATGACTAATCATTCTGCGAATGGGGGAGAGGATGTGGTTGCTTGATTATGAGTTTGTTGTTTATTCACATCCTCTTCTTGTGACAGATGTTCTCTGGGTAACTGATTTTGAACCTGAACTGTCTTATCTCCCTTGGTTTCAATAATTCGCCCAAATCTTAACTGAAGATCATTACACTCCCTCAGATCGGTTCCTAATTCTCGTGTTTCTATGATTTGGACAGATCAGACCGGTCTGTTATTTGGATTGGGGTTGGGTTGGGCTGGGAGTTGTGGTCTCAGATTAGACTGGGGATTTTGTTGTAAGGCTGGCAGTGTAGGTTGAGGGAGCAGAATGGTTCCTACTGGCTGATGCATTGGTCTCTGCCAGTTTGTCTGCCAGGCTGAGCTTTGTGAAGTAGGGTGAGTCCACTGTGGTGGATGTGCATTACTTCGCCAATATGGTGGGGTATAAGGAATATTTGGCCAATGAGGTTGGCTTGCCTGATTCAGCCATGGGGTTGAGGAAGCAAACGACTGTGGTGACCAGTTTAGAAACGGGGATTGAAATTGACTTTGCCACATATTATATTGTTAAGCATTATACTGCAAAGGCTGAAAAGAAGAAGTTGGGTCTAGAAACATACCAGATTGTCGTGGCTACCACTGACAGCATTGGTTGAGCAAATACACCGATTCTGGCTCTTCTTCTGCTTCCTTATATACTGCTTTCAATCCAGGAAGTGAGGGACAACTCTCCGTAAGGTGATGTTTTGTGCAGATGGCACATGTTTGGACTGCATCTAGTGGGCACTCCTTATGGCTATGCTTTTTCCTGCATCGGGGATAGAAGATTGCCAAATTTTGTTCTACCTCCATTTACTTCTATTTGGCCTGCATAATATCAAGTTATGTAGTTAGTGTCCCTAGTATATCAGTTTTAAAATTTTCCAATAAATTTCCAATTTCTACACACGTTAGTCCTTCTGTAGAAATTTTATTATCTCTTAAAAACCTATCATGTTCTGTCGATTTTAATCTTGTGCTGCCTCTCAAGCTCCTGATACATAAATCAATAATGTCAGCAAAACTTTCTTGATAAATATCTCCATTTCCCATAATTTTTAATGTTTCAATCCATTGTTCCTTCATGCCCCTTATTAATGTTATTTTTAACACATTATCAGGTAAAGGCAGTGATGCATAAGGAGATCTTTGTAGATTATACTGAAAATGTTCCACATACTCCTCTAATGTTTCGTTTGGTCTAGTTATCATCTGGAATATTTCATCCTTCAGTTCTCTAGACTTGCAATAGTCCTGATATTTTTTTTAAAAAGATTCTTTCATTTGATCCCAGTTATTTATAACCCCACCACCTAATCCCATAAACCATCTTAAAGCAGCCCCTTTAAATGTAGATGGAAACAGTTTCAGTTTCTGGGGATCGGTGGTGTAATCATATCCCCTACACAGCACATCCAATTCAAATAGAAATGCATCCAGGTATTCTGATGTAGGACTATGGAATGTAGGGATATGTTGAAGAGGGATTGCTTTCATAGGCACATTTGCTGTAGAATCCACTATGGCGTATTGTAATGTAGAGGTTTGGGTGTTTGGCTAGTTTTGAGCCATTGGGTCGAATATATATCAATAACCTTCTGGGATATCTAGGAGGGTATTCCTAGGTTGATAAGGAATGTCTTTAATAGGAATAGTTTTAATAGCACTTCCTCTATCTGGGATAATGAGAGTGCCTAATGTCTAAGGAGTTTGAGTTTATTCAAAGATGATTTTTGCAGAACTTCCCTTGTCTGGGCTATTCAATGGCTGAGTTGTCTCAAGAGGAGATCTCGGTTCCTCGATTTCCCCTGTCTCTCCTCCTCCTTCACAAATATTACTGAAATTCCCTTCCTGCAATAGTTCTGGAGTAGAATTTTCGATTTCTTGAAAGTCCTGCTCTTCAGTTTGACTATGCACCTCAGCAAAGGCTACAGATGGTGATCATGTGGCCTTAAGGGAACTAGTAGGCTGTTTAGAAATAACTTTTCTGGGTCCTACTGAGGGCTGAGATTCTGCTTTCTTGAAGATTTCATCTATGAAGGTTGGTTGGCCAAGGGTCACTGGCCCCTTAGCTTTTTCTAGCTTGGGTAGAGGTTTGGAATTCTTTTCTGGCTTTTTTTGCTTAGTCATGCACACAAATTAACTACTAAATTCTACTCAAACAAAACAACAACAAATCTTTAGGAAAGCAGGCAGAGGAGCAGGGTTGTTACATGCTCCACACGTAGGTTCTTACCTTCGATTTTCAAAACCCAATTCTTCCCTGGCAGGTTCGTACATTACTCTTGAAAAAAAAAATGGCTACATTCTTTCCCCAGCAACGGTGCCAAAATGTGGAGCTATAAAAAGGGTCTCTTTCACCTCTAATTACCTCACATTAATATGTCAATCCGAGAACGTTTTATTATTTCAAAGAGTGTCTCAGTCTGAGGCTATCATTTTCCAAAGTAATGCTAGTAGCATAGTGTTCGAAAATACAAGAGTAAACAGATGCTTCTTTACAGCTAACTACTTCAAAAGATTAAACCACACATTCAGAAAACTAAGCAATTTATCAATCAAGGGTTCAGTAGCAATAACCCATCCCTTTGTAAACTGATGGAAAAAGGAAACCAGAGAACAGATCATGGATCTAGGAGCCGGACAGTAGATTTAAATGCTCACTACAGCCTAAGATTGTTCTTCACACCAAAATAACAAATGACAAGAAATGAAACGACAGATAAGAAATGGAGCAACAATTAAGAAATAGAAAAATAATCCTGAAATGGAACAACAGTTTAAGAAATAGAACAACAAACCTGAAATGGAACAACAGTTAAGAAATTGGAACGGAAACTAAGTCTAACAAGCAGTAACACCTTAGTCTATAAGATAAAATGCAGTAATTGTAATCTACAGGAATCAAACGACAATCCTTCCCTCTTAAGGGCGGATTGAATAACACCAAAATGGAACAACACTGATTAATGATGAATTATAGAACAGTGCTTGAAAACCATATATACACACGGCACACTTGAATAGTAATCTCATCCAGTTATCAACCTTAGTTAGAAAGAGTACGACTGCATTTCAAAATAGAACAACATTGTTTATAGATCCAACAATCGCAAAGAACATAACTTCCAAGATGAATTCTGCAATGTTAATGAACAAGTGCACAACACAAAGGCTCTATAATTAAACAACAACAATATTCTGTAAAGACTAGCAGTATTATATCAACACCTAAAAGAACAGTGATATGATGCAGAGTCAATACAATAGTTCTGTCTTTAAAAACCTTAATAAATTAAACATAACAGAGCATGTGATGTAAACTTACAAAACACATCAGATTACCAAATAATGTCGATAAGCAAACCACGCATAAACCAAACATAATGGTACAGGAGCAAGTGTCCTCCAGGGCCGGGCCCTTAGCCTCTAGGGGTACACCGCTTGAATTTATTCCAGACTCAAAGATGAAATAGTAACCAAGTTTGTATTAATGCATAAAGCGGAATTACAATAGATCAGTTCTTAACGAGACTCAATGATCAAAGTTTTGATCTTAAAGGAAATTACATAAACATAACAGCTTCTCCTCCTCAGGCTAACAGTGTTGCCCCTTTTATAATGGTGAAGGAAGAGATATCTAAGTGCAGAAATAGTTAAAGCAGCGATCCCTCGGGATCAAGGATCCTGAGGGATTCGCCGAACCGTTAGTCCTTAGTAATCTCTTTTCTTTCCTGCGCCGAGCCGATATCTCCACTTCCTTTCGAGGGCTGATTCGCTTTGATTTGCTTTGCCTTATTTGCATATGGTCTCATGTCAAAGGGACAACGGTTAACCCATCCTTTTCATTTCCTTTAGAACGACATTTTCTCATTTTTCCTTCTTTCTGCATAAGGAAATGACAATTGTCATTGTTTTCGTCTTGCATATTAATCTCACATGTTTTATTACAATTCCTTATCGTTTTCCTAGTTCATGATGCAAAAGGTTTGTAAGTTCTAATGAAAAGATGCTGAAATAATTACCAAAAACATACCTTCTTTAGTACTCCACACCTTTGTCCACATTAATAAAGAAAATAGAACAAAGCTTGAGGAAAAAAAAAATGTACCTTTGTTGGATATGGTGTTAATGATTTTGGCTATCGCTTTTATGATTATGAAAAACACAAAATCATTAGAAGCACAGATGCCATATTCAATGAAAAGGGTTTATATAAGGATCACCTCGAGGAAAAGAAACAAGAAAAAGAAAACAAAGAATACAAAGTGCCTGATGAGATCACAGAAAAAATGAAGCTGCTTGAAAATCACAATGATCAATAGATAGAACAAAAACAACAACCACAACTGCAACAAGCACCTCAAATGCCTCAAAGTGGTGATAGAAGATCTACGAGGGTAATTAGACCCCCTGAACAATACTCTCCTTCATTATATTATGTATTGTTGAATGATTCTGATGAACCAGTATATTACGAAGAAGTAGTGCAGGTAGAAACCAGGAAGAAGTGGGAGCAATCCATGAAAGAAGAGATTGACTCCTTAGCACATAACCAGACTTAGGACTTAGTCAGGTTGCAATTCTGCATTTCATTCCAAGACAAAACATATACATCTCAAGTATCATTTAATATGGTTAGTGTTGGAAGATGGATAGTTGAAGCTAGAAAAGATACACACTAGCGAAAATCCTACAAATATGTTAAAAAAATTTGTAACCAGGGAGAAACTGAGATATTTCTCGGTTTCGATTGGTCTTCAAGTATGATGATGAAGATGAGAAACAACCAAGTCCAAAGTGGAGTCGTTGTCCAGCAAATGAAGCAACGGTGGAGTTCATATAATCAATCTCCAAGTGGGAGATTGTTGGGTGTGGAGCCCGATTAACTTCTTTACTCAGAGGTATCACCGGAGTGGACTACAGTTCAGGGGTGAAAATGATCTTTAGGAGTCCCCCTTGGCAGGGGATCGGGAGCAGCACCCCCGAAGCTAAAAATAGATGTAAAATTTCCTTGTAAAATGTTGTAATTTCGTAGTCAAGCTGGGTCATTCATTAGGCATAGATCTAATGGTAGAAGTTATGTTTAATTTAGGGTTTTTTTCCTTGGAAAGAAACCCCTCGCTATATATGATCAAATTATATTGCATCTATGTAGATCTATATTATAAGTGAGAAAGAGAGAGGAGATTTTGTGAGAGTGAAGAGGGAATTACAAGGGATCCACTGTAGGTTGTATCTCTTCAATTTTTTGGATAATATAAAATGAAGGATTGGTTGTTTCTCCATGGACATAGCCCAAATTGGGTGAACCACGTATATCTACGTCTCCCTTATGTTTATGTGTTTTCTGTGTTTATATCTCTGCAATATATTTTTTGTGTTCCATTGCTCTATAATATATAATTAACTAAGAACTGGTATCAGAGCCAAAGGTTTATTTCACTGATAAACTCGTTGGAGAGAAGGGTTCTTGGTTCGAGTGGGAGCAATGGTAGAAGGTGGAAGGTTTAGGGTCGAAACATTTAACCGCCAAAACTACTAGTTGTGGAAGATGCAGATGGAAGATTATTTGTACCAGAAAGATATGTACCAACCATTGAGTGGAAAGGCAAAGAAGCTGACGAGTATGACAGACATAGAATGGGATATTCTCGACAGAAAGGCACTTGGAGCAATATGAATGTGCCTAACGACGTCAGTAGAGTTTAATATTTCAAAGTAAACAAAAATGGAGGGTTTAATGAAGGCATTGGCCAAAATATATGAAAAACCCTCAGCCTCAAATAAGGTATTTCTTATGAAGAATTTATTTAATACGAAGATGTTAAAAGGTGGATCTGTTGCTGATAATTTAAATGAATTTAATACATTTACTAGTTAGTTAAGTTCTGTAGGGGTAACTTTTGATGATGAAGTTAGGGCTCTTTTATTTCTATGTTCATTGTCAGAATGTTGGAATGGTTTAGTTATGGCCATTAGTAACTCTGTCTCTAGATCTAGTACTTTAAATTTTGGTGATGTTGTCAGTGCAATCCTTAGCGAAAAAATGCGACAGAAAAGCTCTAGTGAGACATCAGGAAATGCTTTGGTTGCAAAGACTAGGGGAAGAAAAATGGAAAGAGGAAATAGCCTAGGATATCGCAATAAGTCATGGAAAGGCAGATCCAAGTCCAAATCGGGGATAATGTGTTGGAAATGTAGTAAGAAAGGACACCTGAAGAAAGACTACAAGTCTCGGAAGGGAAAAGAAGGAGACACGCAGCAAGAAAACAATTATGAAGCGAATGTGACAGGTGATGTGTTGCAAGATGCTTTCATTCTTTCATTAGAAAATATTATGGATGCCTAGGTGGTAGATCCAGGGGCATCATTCCATGCCACACCTGATAGGAAACATTTTCATGATTATGTTCAAAGATTTTGGATAGGTTCGATTGGGTGATGATAAACCCTATAAAATCATTGGAATGGGTACAGTTTTCATAAAACAACAGAACAAAAATCAATGGCTACTGAAGGAGGTAAGGCATGTTCCAAATCTGAAGAAAAATCTGATTTCAACAAGGCAATTGGGAGGTGAAGGTTGTGTGACTTCTTTTACAGATAAAACCTGGAAGGTCACTAAAGGTGCCTTGGTAATAGAAAAAGGAGAAAAGGTTGGTACATTGTATTTATGTAATGGTATTTCTAATTCTGTTAATTTTTTAACCTCTACAGGAAAAGATACGACATTGTCGCATCATAGGCTCGACCACATGAGTAAGAAGGGGATGCAGAATCTTCACTCAAGAAATTTGTTGCCAGGTTTAAAGCATGTTGATTTAAAATTCTGTGAGAATTGTGTTTATGGAAACCAAAAGAGAGTCAGATTCATCAAAGTTGTGAAAGAAAAGTAGAGAAAAAAAATCAGAGCTTGTGCATACAGATGTATGGGGACCTGCTCATGTATCATCTCTTAGTGGCTCTCGTTATTATTTTACTTTAATTGACGAAGCAACCATAAAAACGTGGATTTATTGTATTCAAAATAAATCTGATGTATTTAATACTTTCAAGTAATAGAAGGCTTTGGTTGAAAATGACACAGGAAAAAGGTTAAAGTGTCTACTGCAGTAAAGAGTTTCATAGGTACTATTCGGAGAATGGAATTCACAGAGAGAAGACAGTTACAGGAACACCACAAGAAAATGGTGTGTCAGAAAGGATGAACAGGACAATCATGGAGCATGCAAGATGCATGAGATTGCATGTAGGATTGCCTTTACAATTTTGGGTAGATGTTGTAGATACTGTTGTTTATCTAATAAACAAAGGGCCTTCAAGTTCCTTGGATGGTGGTATTCCAAAGGAGGCATTGGCAGGTAAAAAGGTAAACTACTCATTTTTAAAGACTTTTGGCTATGAAGCCTTTGTCCACATTAATAAAGAAAATAGAACAAAGCTTGATGCAAAATAAAAAAAATGTACCTTTATTGGACTTGGTGTTAATGATTTTGGTTATCGCTTGTATGATTATGAAAAACAAAAAATCATTAGAAGCAAAAATGTCATATTCAATGAAAAGGTTCTGTATAAGGATCAGCTGCAGGAAAATAAACAGGAAAAAGAAAACAAAGAATACACAGTGCTTGATGAGGTCACAGAAAAAGTGAAGGTGCTTGAAAATCATAATGATCAACATCTAGAAGAACAACAACTACAACAACCACAACAACAACAAGCACCTCAAGTGCCTCAAAGTGGTGTTAGAAAATCTACCATGATAAGTAGACCCCCTGAGTGATACTCTCCTTCATTATATTATGTATTGTTGACTAATTCTGGTGAACCAGCATATCATGAAGAAGTAGTGCAGGTAGAAACCAGGAAGAAGTGGGAGCAAGCCATGAAAGAAGAGATGGACTCCTTAGCACATAACCAGACTTGGGACTTAGTCAGGTTGCATGCATGAAAAACAATATTAAATAATAAATGGGTTCTCAGGTTGAAGGAAGAAGATGGAGATAGAAAAAGGTATAAAGCTAGACTTGTGGTAAAGGGGTTTGCACAGAAAAAGGCTATAAACTTTGATCATATTTTTCTCCTGTGGTTAAAATGACTTCAATCATAACTATTTTAAGTCTAGTAGAAGTTGAAGATTTGCATCTTAAGCAGTTAGATTTAAAGACAACCTTTCTCTATGGGGATTTAGAGGAAGAGATATATATGCAATAGCCACAAGGATATGAGGTAAAAGGGAAGGAGAAACTAGTTTGCAGGTTGAAGAAGAGATTGTATGGCTTAAAACAGGCTCCAAGGTAGTGGTATCTAAAATTTGACAGGTTTATGTCTGAACAAGGTTATACTAGATGTCACTCTAATCATTGTGTTTATCTCAAAAGGAAAAACGATTGCAGTGATATTATATTGTTATTGTAGGTAGATGGCATCCTTATTGCAGGTTCTAACATGTAGGAAATAAATATGCTCAAAAGAAAATTGGAAAACTCATTTTCAATGAAGGATTTGGGTGCTGCAAAACAAATCCTTGGTATGAGAATAATGAGAGATAGGAAGAATCAAAAATTAACATTGTCTCAGAGTGAGTGCATAGAAATGGTGTTGAAAAGAGTTAATATGCAGAATGAAAAACCAGTTAGTATACATTTGGATAGCCATTTCAAACTAAGTAAGGAGGTGTGTCCCAAGGCTCAGGAAGAAATGGTTGATATGTCTAAAGTTCCATATGCATTAGCTGTTGGAAGCTTAATGGATGCAATGGCCTGCACAAGGCCTGATATTGCACATGCAGTGGGAGATGTAAGTAGGTACATAAAAAATCTAGGAAAAGAACATTGTATGGCGGTGAAGTGGATTCTCAGGTATTTGAGAGGTACCACAAATCAAGCATTATGCTTTGCTGGTTCAAACATTGCTCTATAGAGATATGTTGATGCAGATATGGTGGGTGATAGGGATAACATGAGGAGCACCACAGGGTATGTGTTTACTTTAGGTGGAACAACTGTCAGTTAGGTTTTAAAACTATAAAGTGTTGTTGCACTCTCAACAACGGAAGCAAAGTATGTTGCTGCTACAGAGGCTAGTAAAGAAATGATTTGGTTACAAAGGTTTTTGGATGAATTTGGTAAGAAGGAGGAGTTGGGCAGGTTATACAATGATAGCCATAGTGCCATACATCTTGCAAAGAACTTTTCATTTCATTCCAAGACATAACATATACAGCTCAAGTATCATTTCATATGATCAGTGTTGGAAGATGGACAGTTGAAGCTGGAAAAGAAACACACTAGCAATAATCCTGCAGATATGTTAACAAAAGTTGTAACCAGGGAGAAACTGAGATATTTCTTCGTTTCAATTGGTCTTCAAATATGATGATGAAGATGAAAAACAACCAGGTCCAAAGTGGAGTCATTGTCCAGCAAATGAAGCAGCGGTTGAGTTCATATAATCAGTCTCAAACTGGGAGATTGTCCGCATTAGACCATAGTTCTTGGGTGGAAATGATCTTTAGTATCCCCCCCTTGGTGGAGGATCAGTGGCAGCACTCCCGAAGCTAAAAATAGATGAAATATTTCCTTGTAAAATGTTGTAATTTCCTTTTAATGCACTAGAAGGCAAACCCTCACCATATATGAGGGAATTATATTGCATCTATGTAGATCTATATTCTAAGTGAGAAAGAGAGGAGAGATTGTGTGAGAGCGAAGAGGGAATTACAGTGGATCTGCTATAGGTTGTATCTCTTCAGTTTGCTAGATAATATAAAAGGAAGGATTGGTTGTTTCTCCATGGACGTAGCCCAAATTGGGGGAACCATGTATATCTGTGTCTCTCTTGTTTTATGTGTTTTCTTTGTTTATATTTCTGTAATATATTTTATATGTTTTGCTGCTCTGTAATATAATTAGCTAACAAATGGTATGAGAGCCAAAGGTCTATTTGGCTAATAAACTTGCAGGAGAGAAGGGTTCGTGGTTCGAGTGGTAGAAATGGTGGAAGATGGTAGGTTTAGGGTTGAAACATTTAATGGCCAAAACTACCAGCTATGGAAGATGAAGATGGAATATTATTTGTACCAAAAATATCTATACCAACCATTGAGCGGAAAGGAAAAAAAACCGACAAGTATGACAGACACAGAATGGGATATTCTCAACAGAAACGCACTTGGAACAATACAACTGTGCCTAGCGGCATCGGTAACATTTAATATTTCAAAGGAAATGAAAACAAAGAGTTTAATGAAGTCATTGGCCAAACTATATGAAAAACCATCAGCCTCAAATAAGGTATTTCTTATGAAGCATTTATTTAATATGAAGATGTAAAAAGGTGGATCTATTACTGATCATTTAAATTAATTTAATACGATTATCAGTCAATTAAGTTCTGTAGAGCTAACTTTTGATGATGAAGTTAGTGATCTGTTATTTCTATGCTCATTTCCAGAAAGTTGGAATGCTTTAGTTATGGCCATTGGTAACTCTATCTTTGGATCTAGTACTTTAAAGTTTGATGATGTTTTTGGTGCAATCCTTAGCGAGGAAATGCGATGAAAAAGCTCCGATGAGACATCAGGAAATGCTTTGACTTCAGAGGCTAGGGGAAGAAAAATGGAAAGAGGAAAGAGCCCAAGATATCACAGTAAGTCAAGGAAAGCTAGATCCAAGTCCAGGTCGGGGATAGTGTGCTAGAAATGCGAGAAGAAAGGACACTTGAAGAAAGACTACAAGTCTCGGAAGAGAAAAGAAGGAGACACGTAACCAGAAAACAATCATCAAGTGGATGTGACAAGTGATGTGTTGCAAGATGCTTTTATTCTTCCATTATAAATATTATGGATGCCTGGGCAGTGGATTCAGGGGCCTCATTCCATGCCACACCTAATAGGAAACATTTTCATGATTATTTTCAAGGAGATTTTTAACATGTTCGATCGGGTGATGATAAACCCTGTAAAATCATTGGAATGGGTACAATTTTCATAAAACAACATAACACAAATCAATGGATATTGAAGGAGGTAAGGCATGTTCCAGATCTGAAGAAAAATATCATTTCAACAGGGTAGTTGGGAGGTGAAGGCTCTGTGACTACTTTTACAGATAAAACCTAGAAGGTCATTAAAGGAGCCTTAGTAATAGCAAAAGTGATCCAAATTGGATCCATGAAAATTATCAAAGTTCTATGATTGTATCAAATTATGACAGACTTTAAAAACTTGTGGACAATGAGCTATCACGAAGATCTTTGGACAGTGGTAGTCTGTAGCCAACAAGGAACGACGAGGACCTCGGTCAAAGCGTGCTGACTGAAGCCCATGGAGACGGCGCATGATGCAAACTAGCAGTTAGGAAGTCCATATCAGAAAATAAAGGCCATTTTTTACGCTAATCGCGCATCGCTGGGAAAAATCCATCGAAATGGAAATGCCTCAAGCGCTTGATCAAAAGGGAAGCCAAAAAATAGTGGGAAAAGTGCTAAAGTGAAAGGCGGGTCCTACGCTCCAAAACTGGCAGAATATCATAGGCATTTTGGGTGGTAAGCGGAATTGTCAAGAGACCCAACGATTCCATATAGTGGACGATACGTGTCCAGTGGATGAGAGAGAAAACCGCCTCTCATCGCGAGCTAATGTTCAAGCAATGCAACCCCGCGATAAGAGTAAACACCGTAGGATCTAGAGACTCTAGATCTAACAACAGAGATTGCGCTCAATGGAAAATTAGATTTTACGAGAGAAATAAGCTTCAGCACATAAAGGTTGAAGTCTGATTGGACCGCTGAGTTGGCAGATGAATCATTACACAAAGTAACCGAAATACCGAACCGTTTGAGGAAGAGCTAGCACAGTTCGTGGAAGGAAAAGTGGCCACTTCCTTGTGAGACATTACACTGTGGCGATGATGCAGAGGCAGGGAACTCTAAGAAAAAAGTAGTAGCTGATCCGAAGAGCAGAAGAGGAAGCGAACAGTCAAGGACGTATTGGCTTTAAGCCATGACCAAATAGAGAACAAAAGCAAGCACATTAAGAAGAAGAGACAGAAGTAAGAATCAGAGAACTGAGCTGACCTGTACAGCTAAGGCAGCATCGAGTAGACAAAAGGCTTGAGAGGTTCAAGCAAATCCCTGTGAGCATATCTATCAAGAATTGAGTACCAAATTGGACTCACCCTTTTTAGAACAATTGAGTTCAAGACTTAGTGAGGAAGAGTCTGTGCACTCTAGTGGTTTGGGGAATCCAAAAACCACCCTACTAAGCATAATCTGCTTCAGAAGACTCAAATGAAGCCCACCATTGTAAAAACTCTGCTAAAAACACAATAAAAGAAGGCCACCACTGAAAGCTGGATTGGAGACGTAGCGCAGGAGGATTGGGTGAATTCCTTATTAATTTGTTGTGTTCTTGTATTTTCTTACTGTGTTTCTCTTACTGTTTTCCATTTTCTAGTGTCTGTGTATTTTGCAATCTGATCGATCCGTTGCCTAAGATAACATAGACACACGCCAGCACATGAGTCTGTAATACCTTCATTCATTAATTAATCACCTGATGTCACTCACAAGTGATTTTCAGATCAAGTGGTATCAGAGTGTTAGGCTATCAAGGTTAGACAAGCTTGTGATGGATTTAGCTATTGAATGCTAACTAGATCAAAGCTCAAATTAGGAGAAGGAGAGTTGGTCGAAACTAATCCTGAAATTGGGAGAGTCTATCCTCATAAGACAATGTCAGAGGAAGGTCCTATGGGGACAGACCATCAATTCATAGATAGTTTCCTAGCCATAAAGTCCATGGTAGAGGAAATTTATATGGATTTTAGGAAACATAAAGATGAAGATTCATGAGGCTCCAAACAAGACAAAGGAGAAGATGAGTCTCTTGTCCATGACCACTCAAAAGGAAAAGGGAAAGAAGAAAGCTTTCTCACACCTCCTAATAGCCCTGAACATAAAAAGAAGGCATCTTTGATTTAACTAGATGTTAAATTTGATTTACCTATATATGATGGAGAGTTGAATGCAGAAAAGTTGGACAATTGCATTAGACAAATTGATGTTTATTATAGAGTGCAGAGTATTGATTCAAACAAGAGCAAGATTTAGCTGGAAAGCCTACGCCATGGAGGCACTGCCTTGGTTTGGTGGGAAGGCAGGACCCAAGCTGACATGAAGGGACATGGTAAGACCATTTCAATCTGGAGTGAATTTTTTTCTGCAATCAAAAATAAGTTCTATCTATTGGCCTGTGTGCAACAACCCATGATGAGTCGGCAAAATCTTTGATAGTTGAAAGGGAAAAGTGTACAAGGTTACACCCAAGAATTTAGGAAGAGAGCATTGATTCTAGAAATCTCATTAGACTCACCTAAGACTCTGTTGAAGTACATCAGTGGTCTACACAGCTACATGATGCACACTATCCTCATGTTTAATCCCACTAGTATAGATGAGGTATCTGTACAAGCTACTCATCTAGAAGTTAGAGGAAAGAATGGAAGTCAAGAAGTTGGGGGATCATCCAAACCCACTGCAAGCAAGAATAAGGAGAAAAGAAAACAGAAATGGAAAGCAAGGAAGGCTAACACTGCATAGAAGAGCAAGTCTTCATGCACTCACTGTAAGAAGGATGGGCATGATGATGAGCACTGTTGGATTCTGCATCCGGAGCTGAGACCTAAGAAGTTCGAGGGCAAGAAGAAGAAGACTGTTGTAGCTATTTAGAAATATTTGGGGTCAAACTCAGGAGATGAAACAACTATTGCAGCCACGGGTATAAAAGTTAAGAATTCTGAAGCATCTACTAGTAATTCTGCACAATCTACTATTGATGAAGAAACTGAGAGAAAAAGACATGAGCTTTTCCATATTCGAGTTATTTCCAAACATCAAAAGATTGATACTTTGTTTGATAGTGGCTCACAAGTAAATTTAATTTCTGAACCAATTGTAAATAACTTGGGATTAGTGACTACACCTCACAAGAAACCATACCCATTAGGATGGTTAAATGATAAAGCACAACTACAAGTGACTAGACAATGCAAACTCAAGTTTTCTTTTGGGTCAACATTTGTAGATGAGGTTGAGTTAGACATAATTCCTTTGGATATATGTGGAATTATTTTAGGAATTTCTTACTTGTATGACAGAAAAGTTATTTTCTATAGAGCTGAGAACAAGTATCTACTTGTTAAAGATGGAATCAAATACTTTGTAAGACCTCATAAGCTCAAGAATAATTATACTCTCATAAACTTAGGGCAGATGAAATGAATGATAAATTCATGCAAACAATTCTTACTTATGGTTGTAAAGGAAAAGAAACCTGGTAAAACCAATGTATTTGAGGGTTGTAATGCTAAAAAACGAGGTAATTTAGAAAAGGTTGTTTCAAAGTATGATATCTTGTTTCAAGAACCTAAAGGTCTGCCACCTAGAAAGGAAATAGTGCATGATATTATTTTGTAGCAAGATGCTCCATTGCCTAACATTGGAATGTACAGGTTGTCCGCTTTAGAGAATGCTAAAATCAAGAAGCAGGTGCACGAGTTGCCCGAGAAAGAGTTCATCAGACCTAGCACATCACCATGTAGGTCACCAATCGTTTTGGTGAGAAAGAAAGATGGCTTGTGGAGAATTTGCATTGATTACTGAGCACTAAATAAGATAACAATAAAAAATCGTTATCCCCTTCCTCAAGTAGATGATCTTTTAGATAAATTGAAAGAAGCTGTTTATTTTTCCAAGTTATACTTGCATAGTGGATATCACCAAGTCAGAGTTGCAGAACAAGATGCATGGAAGACTGCTTTCAAGACAAAGTAGGGATTGTATGAGTGGCTGGTTATGCCTTTTGGCTTAACTAATGCTCCTACTACTTTCTTGAGACTAATGAATGATGTACCCAAACCTTTTCTTGAAGATTTTGTTATTATATATCTGGATGACATTATGATATTTAGCAAAACATGGGAAGAACATTTAAAGCATGTTAAGCAGGCACTAGGTGTTTTGAAAAGAGAAAAAATTTATGTTAAACTCTCAAAATGTGAATTTGGAAAGACATCTCTGAATTATTTGGGACATATAGTAAGGTGTGGTTAATTGAAGATAGATCCCTCTAAGGTGGCAGTCATTGTAAACTGGCCTAAACCGAAATCTGCTACATAAGTTAGAAGCTTCTTAGGAGAAACACAATATTGGAGAAAGTTCATTTATAACTTTTCCTTAATTGCAGCTCCCTTACATGCGTTAATATGATTGAACAAGGTGTTTCAATGGGGAGGCAAAGAGTAGAAAGCCTTCGACACCTTGAAAGAAAAGATTAGTACAGCACCTGTACTAGCACTGCCTGATCTTCAAAGACCATTTGAGATCCAAACGGATGCCAATGAATATGCCATGGGAGCAATGTTGACACAACACAGTAAACCCATATGTTGTCATTATGAGATATTTAATTCTCAAGTAGTTAGCTATCCTACATAAGATAAAGAATTGTATGCATTAGTACATAATGTGAAAAAGTGGAAACATTACTTAATGGGCAAAGAGACAGTAATACATATTGATCATCAACCAATTTAATATCTACACTCCCAAAATAAGTTGCAGCAATCAAGACACTATATATAGGAGGGTTTTCTACAACAGTTTCATTAGTCATCAGATATAAAAAGGGCATACACAATAAAGTTGCAGATATGTTATCTAGAACCATTATAAATGCATCTACTATACTTAAGCATAATTATGTGTTACATGAGAGCTACATTGAATAATATGCTCAAGATATAGACTTTAAAGATGTATATGCAACTTTAAGTCAAGGCAAATGAGTAGAAGAATTGGATTATCATGTAAAGGACTAGCTCATATATCATTGTGGGAAGCTATGCATTCCACAAATTGAAAGAGTAAGGATAATTCGAGAAGCACACACTTCTATAATATTAGGTCAGTTTAGGGTGAGTAAAACAGTTGCACAGCTGAAAAGATTTTGTTATTGGCCAAAAATGAATGAGACAGTTTCTAGATATGTAAGATGGTGTACTATGTGTGCTAAGAGCAAGCCCAGCAACAAAAAACTAGGCTTGTACACTCCATTACCAGTTCCTTCTCACCCTTGGCAAAGTGTTTCCATGGATTTTGTTGGGGGACTACCTAAATCTAGGAAAGGTCGTGATTATTCATATGTTTTTGTGGATAGGTTCAGCAAAATGTGTATTTTGATACCTTGTAATAAACAAATTATAGCTGAACAAACTACAAAATTGTTCTTTCAACAGGTATGGCTTCATTTTGGATTACCCACTTCCATTGTATCTGATTGAGACACCCGATTTGTGGGGAAGTTTTGGTCAAGACTGTGGGAACTGATGGACACCAAACTAAAGAAAAGCACAGCTTTCCGTCCACAAACCGATTGCCAGATAGAAGTAGTCAACAGGACAATGATCTAGTTGCTCAGAGGATATTGCAGTAAGCATCCTAAGCTTTGGGATGAACATTTGTGTTATGTGCAACATGCTTGAAATGGAGAAAAAAATTATTCTACATAGAGATCTCCTTCTGAGACCTGTTTTGGTTTCATACTGTTATGCTCTTAACCTGCAACACGATACTAGAATACCAAATATGCAAACAGATATACCCATAACATAGAACAATGAGAAATAATAGCAAGTATTTTATTATTTAGAAAGCAATATTCACTTGCCTCTTCGAGGGGACAACCTCCAATAGAGCTGACCTCAATCACAAAATAAGACACAATGCTCCTCGAGGGGAGTCTCTATCATTTATATAGGATTCATACATGCAATACCATGGGGTAATACCATGGTTCTTATTAATACCATCTATCTAATACCATGGCCCATTTGCAACTAACTATGGTCCCTTCATTAATTACGGGTTAACCACTTACAATTATTAATATGGGTTTTATTGACTCTTTACTTAACTATAACTATGAGTCAATCCTATTACATAAATAAGGGGGTTAGGGTTGGACCCTATCATGCCCTCCCCCATAAGAATAGCCTTTTCCTCAAGACTGAAGCTGCAGAAACTACTGAAGGATAGTAGCTGGTTCCCAGGTTGCATCTTCCAGAGAAGTGTCTTTCCACTTAACAAGAACTTCCTTGATCGTGTGGCCACGCAGGTTCCGTTCTCATGTGTCAAGAACCTGTTCAAGTTGGAGCCAGATTGACCCTTCTTCATCCACTTCAGGTAGACTGGTTTGAATTCTACAATTGTTCCCAATCACTTTCTTGAGGCATGAGACATGGAAGATTGGATGGATTTTTGCAGTGGGTGGCAAAGCTAGCTTGTAGGCAACTTAAAATTATGAGCACCCCACTGTGCTCCCTATGAAATTCTATGAAAGAGACTATAAAGTCGATATCATTCTGCCTTTGTAAAAAAACAGCCTCCAAGGGTATCTTTTAGATTCCACAAGATTCTACAAAGATTCCTTGTTGTTGGTTTCCTGAAATTCTACTTCTTAGATGAGGAAACAAACCACACCATCGCATTCCCTAAGAAATTTTGGTTTTTTAGTAGAAAGTTAGCATATTTATGTGATTGTGAAAATTTTCCCTCTGTAGGAATTTACAAGGTAAGTTCCTTAGATAGAACACCAGAGGACACCACTCATAAATAGATCGCAGATCAGTACACCAATATTCTTGACGTGGTTAAAACCCTCAAAGAGGGAAACATTCCACGACCTAATCCACCACAGCCACTTTAGGCAATTTGTTAATGTAAAATAAAGAAAATTTACATAATCTTCTCTCATGAACGATCACCTAACAAATTACCCTCCATGCTCTTTAAATAGAGATCATGGACCAATTGGGTGTTAAGCCACGAATAAAGCATAAGTAATACCGAGGAGAGAATAAACCATCATATAACTTCATGTCTAGAAAATATCGTGACCGTCAGATTGTAAGTTACAAAAAGTACATACAAAAGAAACACACTTTACCTAACTATACACTAGACCAAGTTATAATTAATTGTTTCCTATGTTTCAGAATCTCCTAACATCCCCCCTTAAGAAAAAATTGAGATAGGATTGAAGGATGTACAAATATGACACAATAGGAGAAGGAAGGAGGCATTAAAGCCTATCCCCCTTTAGTGACAACTTCGTGAACTCCAACCATAAATTGAAATTTAGTAAACTTCACCTCTATGAGGGATTTTGTGAAGATGTCTGCAAATTGATCATCGGTTGAACAATATTGCACTTCAAGAACATGGTCATGAATGAGCTTTCTGATGAAGTGCATGTGTAGTTCAATGTGTTTGCTGCGCTAGTGTTGGACTGGATCTTTGCATAGTTGAATGAAACTTTTATTATCACACCAAAGTGTAGTCGGATGTTGTTGCTGAAAACTAAACTCTGGCAGGATCTGACGAAGCCACAAGGCTTCCTTACTAGCTTCAACAACAACATGACACGCTGCTTCTACTGAAGAAAGAGAAATGGCACTATCTTTCTTACAAGTCCATGTAATAGGTCCATAACCAAGAGTGAAGACATAACCTATAGCAAACTTCCAATCATCAGGGTCACTAGCCCAATCAAAATTAGTGAAACCAACCAATAGAGGAGATGCTTTTGCACAGTAATGAATCCCAAACTGAATTGTACCTTAAACATAATGAAGCATTATTTTAGCTTCTTTCTAATTACTTTCATGTGGGTTTTGCATAAACCGAGCAACAAGGCTAACAACAAAGGAAAGGTCAGGAAGGGTATGGGTCAGATACAAAATTTTTCCAACAATCTAATGATATAAGGTAGCATCAACTTCAAGGGAATTACAAGTGACTGAAATTTTGGCTCCAAGCTAAAAGGGAGAAGGGAATAGCTTACAGTCTTCCATGTGAAAGTGGCATAGAAGATCACAAGCATACTTGGACTGGGAAAGAGAAATACCTTATTTGCATTGCAAGACTTGAAGACCAAGAAAATAATGCAAGTGCCCTAATTCTGTCATTTCAAACTGCTTTTTAAAGATGGAATTCACATCGTTTATAAGGTTGGGATCACTACCAATAAGGATAAGATCATCAACATAAAGAACAAGAATGATAAGAGACTTACCCACTTTCTTGGTGCAGACAATATTGTCACAATGACACCTAGAAAATCTAGTATCTAAAAGAAAGCTATCCATTTTGGAATACCAAGCCCGAGGGGCTTGCTTGAGACCATAAAAAGATTTCTTAAGCTGACATACAAGGCTGGAGTCTATTTTTGTAAAGCCAGCAGGTTGTTCCATATAGATTTCTTCATGCAAGTCCCCATGCAAGAAGGAAAACTTAACATCCATCTGATGGACTTCTCATTTGAAAGAGGTAGCAAGGGAAAGAACAAGGTGGATAGAGTTTATTTTGGAAATAGGGGAGAAGGTTTTAGTATAGTGAATGCCTTCAACTTGTGAAAAACCCTTAGCAACGAGATGAATTTATGTTTATCAACTTTTCCATCTAGTCCAAACTTGGTTTTGTAATCCCATTTGCATCTAACAAGTTTTCATCCCTTTGGAAGAGGAACAAGGTCCCATGTATCATTTGTCAATAATGAACAATATTCTTTATTCATAGTTGCATCCCAATCTGGATGGCTTGAAGCTTTTGCAAAGGTGTCATGATCATAATTCTCTAAAGATTGAGCCAATAAAGAATAGGCTCTATCAAACTGAGAACGTGTATGAAGATGATTTGTAGGTTCACCTGTTGCATCCCGAGTAGCACAGACCCATTTTGGAATTTGGGGAGCTGGAAAAGGATCTAGAGAAAGTGGGGGAGGATTATCATCCTCGCTGTCATCATTTGAAGAAAAAATATTTTCAAAAGTAGAAGGGATAGAGAGAGGTGGCACATCCACTGAACTAGTCTCGTAGGCTGATATATTTTCAGCAAACTTTACATCTCTTCTAATGATAACATTTTTGGATTTAGGTTGAAGATGTCTATATCCTTTGACATCTTCATAATATCCAACAAAAATACATTTTTCACTCTTAGGTTCTAAGGTTTTATGTTCCTCATCTAGAATATGGACCCATGCTTCACTTCCAAAAACATGAAAGTGACTTACATCTGGTTTAATTGAGCTTCATGCTTCTTCTGGAGTGATATTCTTTAAAACCTTAGTAGTAGTGCAATTTACTATGTAATTTGCACAGGTAATTTCTTCTGCAAAAATATCAAGACTAGGTCCTAAGTATTTTATATTGAATCATATAATTATTCATTTCCTTTAAGGCATGATTCTTCCTTTCGGCTACACCATTTTTCCATGGAGTATATAAAACAATATGTTGCAATTGAATTCCATGCTCAGTGCAAAAGTTGATGAATTTGTTTTTAACATATTCTTCGCCATTATCAGATCTTAGCTTAAGAATTTGATGTCCAGATTGTTTCTCAACAAAGGCCTTAAAGGCCAAGAACATGTTCAGGACTTCACTCTTTAGTTTTAAGAAGTATACCCAAGTGCAACTGGAGACATCATCAATGAAAATTAAGAAATACTTGTAGCTAGAGAATGAAACAATTGGAAGTGGACCACATAAATCATTATGCACAAGTTGTAAAGGGGTTGAGGCATGCCAAGAGGCACATTTTTCAAAATTACCCCGACAATGTTTTCCGAGTACACATTCGAAAAAACACCATCTCTGCAAGATACCATAGGAAGACTTGTCACCATATTTTCTTTACATAGATTTTGAAGGGAGCGATAGTTTAAGTGACCAAATCTTTCATGCCAAAGTTTGCTCACTTCATCATTATGAGAACCAAATACTGAGGGAAGAGTTGATAACCCAAAGTTGTTAAACTTATACAACCTTGTAGAATCATCAACAATGCCAGTAGCTAAAATTTGTCTAGGGTCTCTTAGGTCCTTAATTACAACATCATGAGGTGAAAATTCAATAATTTTACCTTCACCTGAATGAGTTATATGATATATAGATAAAAGGTTGCAGGATAAGGTAAGAACACATAATACATCATTAAATTGACCATGGTCTAGATGAATAGTTCTAGTCCCTACAATGCTAAGAGATCTGTCATCACCAACATATATATTTTTGGTGTTACAATAATTTAAAGAAGAAAACATGGCTTTGTTTTTGGCCATGTGATAAGAAGCTCTAGAGTCAATGAACCACTCATGAGAATGAGAAGAACAAGATACATTTAGTGCATAACCAAACTGAGATGCTTGACAACCACATGCAGAAAGTGTTATTCCTGAAGATGAAGTTGAAGTTGAAGAGTTCTCTAAATGGATGTTATGCTTCTTCATTGTTGCTTCCAAGGCTTCCATCTTCTTAAAGCATTTGGATTCTAAGTGGCCATCATAATTACAAAATTTGCAATGTCTATCAGTCTTCTTCCCTTTGTTTTTAGTTGCCTTATCATTTTGTTGAGTTGATTTTTTGTTGTGACACTGAAATTGCTTAGGACCCTTGTTTTGTTTAGGGCTGTTCTTTTTAAGATGTTGCTTCTTAGGATTCTTTGAAATTGGTTGTTGCTGGGCTGCTAAGGCTTTCTCAGAAGAGTTTCCATTATTAAGAAGACCAAGATGTAAGAGTTTTTCTTGCTCTCTTATTAAAGAATCACAAAAGGCATCAAAAGAGGGGGACTTGTAGTCTTGTCCTTGAGAAATAAAGGCTTCTCTATTAGAATGTAAAGTGGAAACAAACACAGAGTAGGCTGGTTCTAACTTAGTAAGAATGTAATAGATAAGGTTTTCATCTTCTTTCTTAACCTTAACACCTTCCAAGAGAAGTCTAAGGGTCTTGAACTTTGACAAAAAATCTTCAATGGAAGAAAAATTATTGGGGTCCAATGTAAGCAACTCATTTTCGAGTTGATGGGCTCTAATTTCATTTTTAATTACAAAAATTTAATTGAGTTGTTTTATTGCTTCATCGAGGGTATCAATTTCTGCGATATGGAATTTAAGGTCTACAGAAATAGACATCCATATCAACCCACTTATTTGATCTTGCTTATTTTCCAATGAGTTGATGGGCTCTAATTTCATTTTTAATTACAAAAATTTTATTGAGTTGTTTCATTGCTTCATCGAGGGTATCAATTTCTACAATATGGAATTTAAGGTCTGGAGAAATAGACATCCATATCAACGCACCTGTTTGATCTTGCTTGTTTTCCCATTTGTCTTGCTTATCTTCATGTTTAGGTTTAGAGTCTTGGCCTGAGGCTATTCTATAAAGAACTTTTCTAAGTAAATCCACAATGTAGGATAGTCATTGGAAGTAGTTGGTGTTGTCAAGAATAACTATGCATGGACTTTCCATTTTTAAAAGAAACTGAAGTTTTAGATGTTTAAACTAAGTGTTCCAATAGAAAGATATCAAAAAATTAGGCCGATTAAAAAAAATGGCTCTAAAAACGACTTCTAGATGAAGAAGTTATGGCATTTTGAAGAAATGTTGTTGAAGATGTCGACGAATCACGTGAATGTTGAGAAGTGAATGATAATTTTATATTTAAAAAAAAAAAACCCCCTTCCCACTCCCTCCTCTCACTTCTAAACTTAATCTAATTAGCTGATTTTTAAAAAATATTACTTTATGTGACCTACTTTTATAAATAAGTGAAAGTCACTTTTACAATGGTACTTTACGAACTATCCCCTAACTTGTAACTTAAATAAAAGATAAAGTGACTTTAGAATTATAAGTGACTCACTTTTTATAATGGGTGAGAACACTTTTACATAAAGTAACTTTAAAACATAAGCTACATGTTCTTTTTGAAAAAATAACTCAACAAAAAGAAAGACTTGAACCCAAGACCTCTATTTTCATAAAGTAACTTTGGACCATGTGAGCTAGCTTAAAAGGTTAGTAATTTTTGGAAAAGAGGAAATGGGTTTTTTTTCTCACTAAAGCTTTGGAGTGCGTGCTTACTTGAAAAACTCATTTTTGCCTACAAAACCAAAAAAAACCACACAAACCAAAACAAACACACAAAAAATAATTCAAGCCTTACAACGTTAAGTTAGATTTTGGCCGGTGTTGGGCATGGAATCCCCCCAAGGTAGGTTTTGAGGCTTAAAGCCCATGTTTTGACCGAATCCTTTTGTAAAAGCTTCGCGAATTGCTAGCGCGAGGTGCGAAATCATAATAGAGTCACAGGGTTGTCCGCCCTAGTTTTTGTAATGTAATGTCGGCTAGATAGACCAATCCATGGTCCCAGACCATGGGATTGTATAAATAGAGTGAGGCTCTAAGTGCATAAGATAACTAACAGAGAAGATGGAATAGAGGAGAGTAAGAGAAGTCTAAGTGATTACGCTTAAGTGTAAAGTGTGTCAATGGGTCGTAGGGTAGGGAAAGACTCTGCAGCTGACTGCGCAGAGGCCTAGTAGTCTGCAACTAAGTGCGCAGACCCCTCCAACTGAGTGTGCAAGGCAGGTTGAGTTTGTAACCGTTGAAAGAATCAATAAAGAGAAAGTTTACCATATTTCTGTGCATCTTTTCCTATTTTAATACATGATCAGGTATAATTTGCAAGTATATTGTTTATATGTTGCGTGAACTTATTTGAATGTTTTGTATAACTAATTATAACATAAGATATCCAAGTACGCGAAGGTAATTAACTAAGATCTCGGGTACTAGCCCAGAGCGTGGCTCTACCAGTGCAGAAGCTCCACAATCCCTGGTTAGGGCTGTGCGAAGGCAGTGTATCAGGGATTTGTTTGCCTAATTAACTCTGAACCTGGGTCAGGCCCCAACAAGCCAACAAATGGTTCTGTTGCTGGGACCGGGATTTACATAGAGATGTCTAATGTTGTATCACTGGAATCCGAAAAAAAAAGGAATTGAAGATTAGTTGGATAGGAAGATTCACGAGTTCGCAGCGCAGGAAAACATGAATCGCGACTATCAAAGGAAGAGTGGTTAGACTGCTACTTATATACAGAAATCCACGAAATTTTCTTTGCATCCTTCCCCACTGAGTTGTATGAGTGGATCGCAAAGCTAGCAGATAACGAAAGAAGGTGTAAACTCGACAAACCTATTGTGTGGACTCCAGAATTGGTGCGCAGACTTGATCGAATCATAGGAGGATTTGTCACCAAATTTGTGGTAGATACTTCAGTCAGTTATAGCGAGGCAAAATGACTCTTCCTTAAGGAACCGCGAGGTAAGTACATTAAATCTTTGAACACTTGGATTAAAATGCTACTGTGTGAAAAGCAAGTCATGCAAATAAATTAATGTTTGGGGCTATGCGAAGTGCGAGAATCTACAGAAATGAAGGTAGCACAGAACTAGAGACTAGCCCCTTGATTTCACCTCCACGAGGGGGCGAGGAAGAGCTTGCGAAGGTCTCGCCAAGAAGTGCGATCAATCTGATCAGACAGAGAATTCCGCGCATATGACCCCCACCCACACCACCGCTAGTTTCACCATATTCACCCCCGTCTTCGCCCATACCACCTCCATCACCACCGTGAAGTAGTATGGCAAGCACGATAAAGCTACCAGTGTTCAAGGGAGTAGGAAATGAAGATCCGGATCAATTCTAGTTCGTGATAAAAGCAGTATGGGAAGCACAGGGAGTCACACATGATAATATAAAGAATGCAACACTGTTCAACGCTCTACAGGATCGTGCGTTGACCCGATACAGTAAGCATTCAAATGACAATCTGAATGTGGGGATCGCGAATATCCAAGTGGCGTTAAGCAAAGAATTTAGTAGGCCAAAGTCGGAGGCACAATCGATCATTTGGTTCAAGGAAACCACAATGCTACCAGGTGAGACCCCATCGGAGTTGGAACAAAGACTGAAGTGCACCATTAATGACGCAAACATGACGTTGATAGATGGGAAACATCGCAAATGGTTTGTAGCGTTGTTAACACCACATCTACGGAACACAATGTCGCAACAAAGGCTAAGCACTCAGACTGAGGCCTTGGAGGTCACGATGAGATTGCATGAGACCTCGATACAAGATCCCAACTTGGGAGTTCAGTAGATTCACGCGCAGTTGAAAATCTTGTGCCTGGAGATGTAGAGTTTGAAACAAGATAGGACAACCCGCGAAGAGATGTGTGATGAGGTATGGTGCGTAAAATGCAAGGGCCAGGGGCACGACAAGGACCATTGCCCAGTGTTCGTGAATTACCTTATGGGAGGAGGGCCAATGCCATTGAGACCGGAGGCACAAGAAGGACCAAGCGCGGCACCTACACTATGGTGTGCAATTTGTCAGATAGGAGGAAAGCATGCTATAGATAACTACCATATATTACAAAAGTATACACAAAGTTCACAACAATTGTTCTGTAATATCTGTAGGTCAATAAGACATGATGAGCGCACCTATAGAAGTTATGAGTTGATGATGGATTGAACTCCTACCTATAGAGTTCAGGCTTAAACATGGCCCCTTGATCAAAACGCAGGAATCGCACGTACCAGATTTCAGGGGCGTGGATGAGGCCAAGGTGGAGGGGTACCAGGAAGAGGTCATAGACAGCTGATATGTTACAATTGCAAAGGGC
This sequence comes from Pinus taeda, assembly GCA_000404065.3. Taxonomy (NCBI): domain Eukaryota; kingdom Viridiplantae; phylum Streptophyta; class Pinopsida; order Pinales; family Pinaceae; genus Pinus; species Pinus taeda. Next base: position 59,327 of record APFE030194540.1, on the reverse strand, counting down.
CAAAACATTATGCTCACAATTGTACGAATCCAACGTGACGATCATGCTTATATTATACATTGTTTGATCATGAGACAGAGGACTGTCCCACACTAATAGCAAGGTTGCGCAATAAAGAAGGAGTCCAACCTCCCCTGACTCAAAACCTGCAAATGATGAGGTCTGAGCCGTGCGAGGAAGAACCTAACGTAAACATCGTGCTTCGAAGTGGAAATACGACAACGGATGACAAAGGAAAGCAACCTGAAGAAAGTACCTGGGTTCACAAGGCTCCAATGAAGGAACCAAAATTTGATCTGGAGTGCGCTAAGGAGACCTTCATGGAAGCTAAGAGGAGCTTCATTGATGCCTCCACTTCAGGAAGTAAAGACAGATCGAAGCCAGAAATGGACCCATTAATGCTCACTACATTATTGGAGACATTCATGAAGTTTTTGCACGACAGCAAGGCAATAAAGGGGTTGTAGGAACTCATAACTAGATGCACTAGGATCGTGCCAGGATAACTGCGCGTAGTCTGGAAGCTCGAGAAGCACTTGACGCAAACAAGAAGGGAGATTGGATTAACCACATAGATTGGGAAATATGAGATGGACCAAGTGATTATGGATCTAGGATCGGACGTGAACGTCATACCAAAGCAAACATGGGAGTGCATGGGCAGGCCTGCGCTACAATGTCTCCTATCCAATTGCAAACAACAAACCAAAAAAATATCCTACCTATGGGGAGATTGTAGGGAATCATAGTAGATATCAAAGGCGCAAGTGCACTAGCACATTTCAAAGTCATAGAGATTGTTGATGATAGCAATCCCTACCCCACACTATTGGGAATAGATTGGACCACTGACATTAATGGAATGATAAATCTAAAGAAGCGCAAGATGATCTTTGAGAAAAAGTCTCTGCGCATAGTGGTACCCTTAGACTCTGCAGAAGGATTGCGCTACATGGAAAAAGTGCGCGACTACGACAGTGACAATGATCTGGATTGCATCTACAAGATAACCGCGCGGGAGTAAGACTAGGTAAAGCCAACTGCGGATGGCAGAATCTCATGGGAGTGTGTAATCTCTTACACATCAAATTCTGACGAGGAGATAGAACGATGGTAGAACCAGTTACACGAGGTAACCACGCTCAAATGTAACATGATGATGAGGTCGTTGCACTATGTAGCAATAGAGGTAAGATATTTGTCTATGTATGACAGGTTAAGTGATGTGGATGACTTCTTGAAAAAATTTGAAAGAGAGGTATTGAAACAACAGGGTTTCGATGCTCTGAAATGGGTACTATGCACTACGCCCGCAAGATGGTGGGGTACACACCAAAGAAGTTTTGAGGACTGGCGATACTGCAAAATAATGATGCGCACACGATTTGGGAAGCCTTTGATGCGATTAATAGACAAGATGGTCAGACAAAACGGCCCACGCACCCACCTATCCAGGTGGATACAATCATATGGTGTGAAACCTGCATGAATGCACACAGTCCTCGCGATATGAGACACGATCAGTAAGCAGGTGCAGGTAAGAAAATGGCGTGAATGACCCCTCCGGTCAAGACCACAAAGTATGAAAAGACCAAGTGCACAGAAGGATATCCACGCAAAATCCTTTAACAAAGTACGTGAACCACTGAACAAGATCTAGAATGCGAAGGACTGACTGGGACCTGCATGTACCAGCAATTTTATGGGCTTATAGGACTGCATGTAAGAACCTGACCGCGCAGGCACCACCAAGGCTAGAGTATAAAGAAAACACTATAAGCCCTATAGTACATGAAAAGCTTAGACCGCACATGACAGCACCAGTAGATACAACGGTTCGCGAAACCTTGGAAGAAGAAATCCAACAGGGAAACTCTAGGCTCCAAGAACTTGAAAAAGAGAGGGTATGATTAAGGAAGAAAAATGCTCTAGTAGACGCAGAAGTCAAGAAGCTGGAGGACGACATAAAGGAATATTTTCTCGATAAAATACCAGGGTGATAAGGCAGAATGTGTGTGATCACGAGGACAAATTTGAGGCCTATCACCATGAATTGATCAGTCTGATGCCTTGGCTTGGACCGCACATTACTAAGCAAGTCGACCAAGGTAGCACATTGCCGATGATAAAGAGTGCAATGTCACCCGTAACAATAAAAGGTGGGTATTTCCCAAGAAACATGATGGATGACAGGATGAACCTTTACATAGGTGGTGCGACCACCTGACTAGCTGAAGGAAGTAGTGCCTTAGCGCTCAAGGTAGTTGAAAGGAAGCGCGAGACTATAACTATTCTGCCCTGGAGCTGCGCGATGTTGGAGCTGCACGCAGAAGAAAAGAGTCACAAGGTCCACGACCACGCACGAGGGGCTGTGCTGCCACGTGGGTTGGCCAAAAAGTGACCGTTGAAGTCACTATTCACGATGGGATGCTCGACTTGAGACCAAATGGAGCAGGCAGAAGGCATTTAAGACGTGATTTATGGGCAAGATTTGGGAAAATCTATAGCCAACAGAGCATTAATGAACCAAATTTGGGGGGAAGGGTCGAATTCAAATTCAAAAAGTGCTATAAATTACAAGGGGTTTCCCAGGAAACAACACTTGGTTATTTGCAAATTGAGCGATTGAGCAGAGCCTTGTTTGTTTTGTGCCAAGCATTGATTGAGCCCTTGAGTTCGCGAGTGATAGATTTCTAGACAGACACGATGGCAATAGTTGAGGAAGTTATGGAAATAACCACATTGACCCCCGGAGAGGCTGCATAGGCCCTGACTGTGGAGGATGCTTCGAAAGACGCTAGGGTTGTGGCAGAAATCTTGAAATCACCGTGCACGCCAAGACCCAAGAAGGACAAACAAGCGATGGTTCTCATACGTGTGTCCCTGCGAAACCCGTTGTGCACCAAGCTGTCAATGGAGGACATGGGAAAGTCATCACCATAGAGAGTGATGAAGACGAAGAGGACCTGGAGGACCTAATTATCAAAGAGGATGAGGACAAAGGCATGGAGGAGGAAGCTGAGCCTGCACACCCCTCGACAAAGTTTCTTGCCTATGTCCCCCCATGAAAAGGGAAGGCTAAAGTGCCCAAGGACCTTGACAAGACCAAGAGCTCACTCCAGACGTTGCTCCTCTCAAACAACATTATTTTTTAGGGCACGCACCTGGGATGGGTGTCGAGCTTAAAATTTGAAGATTGGGACCTCGCTGACCATGAGAAGTTCCCTCATCTTGAGACCTTGTACCTCATGAAGCCCAAGCAGAACACCACGACGGGGATTATAGAATTAGAGCCGCAAAAGCAGTTGTCCAGAGTAGAAAAGGTCAACCTACTTAACCTGCTCTGGGTACCGCATTTCCACTACACCTCAATAACCATTTTTGTCATCAGATAGTTGCTCTGCCTGGTGCATGATGGGTGTTTATGGTTGGAGGAGCCCATCCCCATCACAAAATACTTGATTGACCACATTACCCAGCTGTCGCGCAAAGGAGAGGACCTCGCAGACATCTCGGAGGGGAAGAGCAGTGACTTGGCCATCGCAGAGGCCATGAAGAAGAAGTACAAGCTAGCAAAGAAGAAAAGGGGCTACACCATATGCAACATCAATGACAAAGCAGTGAAAGTGGTGACCCAAATACTAGCTAGTAAGGTTATGCGCAAGTGTCATGCAGACGAGGTACCCACGTCGGTGGTAGCACTGGCTGAGCACTACATGGAGAGAGTCTAGTTTAACTAGTCTGAGTTCGTTTGCAAGGAGTTCCTAGAAAATTATCGCGAGCCCCATGAACAAAGCAAAACATTCCACTATGCGTGGCCTCTGTTGTCCATAGTGCTCATGGCCGGGGAACTGCTAGAGGATAGTCAATTCCCTATAATTGACAGGGATATTCTGGAAGCCACGAAGTATGCTTTGTTATGGGCCATAAAGGATGCAAATAGGATCTGCGATAGTAAAATATTCTGGGTGTTCATGGAGATGAACCTTAGAATGGGTATCAACTATAAGCCGCGGTTGTCGCCCACTGTCTACAACAGCCTGCAAAGTTTTGCAGAATTTAAAGCGAACATCCATAGCATATACATCAGAGCACACAAGGACCTAGCCAAACAATGGAGGAAGCTACCGTTGTAGCCACTGACGATGTCATCCTTAACATCCTGGGGAAATGGCCATTGGAGTGGCATGCCATAGAAATCACGGAGATAGAGAAGTCGGCAGCACAGAGAAAGAAAGAAGAAGCCAAACTGCGCATCCCACAGTTGGCAGAAAAGAGAAGGAAGGAGGCAATGACAGCAGAAGCATTGGTGGTGCGGGACGCTGCACAGACAACGATTGCATAAGAAAAGGTCGTATTAGCAGCAACAGTTGCGAAGGCGCCTGAGGGCCAAATGTCGCCTTCGCATGGGCATGAAGCAGAGGAAGAAGAGGGAGGCGCGGACCCACAAACTGTGTCAACACAGTTGAAGCACCAACACCCAACCGAGCTGACAGGGCTGCGCAAGAAGGTCAAGGCATCAAAGTTGTCTATTGACCCAATCACCCTAACCAAGGGTGATCTACATGACATCGGTGAGACAGTGCATGATGTCACCTCCGAGGCCCTCCAAAATTTCATGCAAGAGAACCAGATTATGTTGGGGACCCTCAGAGCACAACTGCGAGAATTGCAGGTGCGCCCTCCTCAGGCTGGTATCCTTTCAACCAGCCTCGCAGTCGAAACAACAACAACAGAACAGATGTTGAGCACTCGGGTGACAAATACCATAGTGCTACTAGAAGGGGCACTAGTGACAACAAATGAGGTCGACTGACCTATGGCTAGCGCGTTGAAGGGTCTCGGTATCAATATGGGTGCACTCCCGCGGGAGACCTTATACATTCTGTAGGATGGGATAACTGCAGAACTGCGGGCTAGGGAAAGCCGCGCACTGCAAGTCCTTAGTGAGTAGAAAATCAATATGAAACAGTTGAGCTTACAGCGTGACGAAGTGGTGTCGTAGAATCGACAGCTAATACACGTAATAAATGAAGCTTGTGAAAGCATCCCTGAGCTAGCCATCCCAGCAGACACACCGGCAGAGGCACGCATCCACAGGTTAGCAGCAGGTGTGCGTGAGGCGTAGGAGGAAATGACAAAGGTTCAGCTGGAGCTGAACCTTCATATCGTCAAGCTGTGGTTAAAGGCGTAACCGTCCACCCCTTCAGAAGTCAGAGAATAGCGCGCTAGCGCTATTACAACTGGACTTGACGAGATTGGCAGTGCAATGCGAGACTGCACCAACATGTTGGAAGAATCATTTAAGGTCCTCACAAATCTGCAGGAGGACCCCAACATCCAGCACTTAGAGATAGAGGCGTGAGAACTCCAACAGCAGTATGACAGCATCAAAGGAACTGTGCAGACAGTGGCCCTCACTTAGAGGCTCGCGAGGATACAACAGGCCAAAGCGCTGAAAGAATAGGTGGACACGACACAACACGACACGACACAAGGAAGTAGTCTTGAAGGTGCGCGTTCAGCCTTAGATAGACGAGGCCTTCACCATCATAGTAGAAATTGAAGGCAAGCTTGCACACATGCAGGGGATACATGCACAGATGCAGAGAAGCACTTCCGACACATCGGTCTCAAAACAACGCATGAAACAGATCCAGTAGGCAACAACTCAATGTATAGCCGACCTTGCAGTAGTTCGAGTAGATTTAGAAGGACTCTACACAAATATCTCTGTGCTGATAGAGTGACTTGAGAGCGAGTCATGATGTTTGTGTTGGGGACCTGTTGGGCATGGAATCCCCCCAAGGAAGCTTTTGGGGCTTAAAGCCTAAGTTTTGACCAAATCCTTTTGTAAAAGCTCTGCAAATTGCGGGCGTGGGGCGCGAAATCATAATAGAGTCACAAGGTTGTCTGCCCTAGTTTTTTTAATGTAATGTCAGCTCGATAGACCTACCCATGGTCCACAGACCATGGGATTATATAATTAGAGCAAGGCTCTAAGTATATAAGATAACTAATAGAGAAGATGGAATAGAGGAGAGTAAGAGAAGTCTAAGTGATTATGCTTAACTGTAAAGTGTGTCTGTGGGTTGTAAGGTAGGGAAAGGCTCTGCAGCTAAGTGCGCAGAGGCCTAGTAATCTACAGTTGAGTCCGCAGACCCTTGCAGCTGAGTGCATAGGGCAGGTCAAGTCTGTAACCATTGAAAGAATCAATAAAGAGAAAGTTTACCATATTTTTGTGCATCTTTTCCTATTTTAATACATGATCGGGTATAATTTGCAAGTATATTGTTTATATGCTACGCGAACTTATTTGAATGTTTTGTATAGCTAATTATAATATAAGACATCCAAGTACACGAAGGTAATTAACTAATATCTCAGGTAATAGCATAGAGCGTGGCTCTAGCAGCGCAGAAGCTCCACAATCCCTAGTTAGGGCTGCACGAAGGTAGTGTATCAGGGTGTGAGGAACATGGAAGTGTGCGAAGCGACCTGCGAACTGGGACAAACAGTAAGACCAATCGAACCTCTCAGACATCTCAAGGGTTCAGAAACCTGGTTCTATCACCCTCCCATACTACTTCAGGTGAGACCTCAGTCTGCACGAGTGCGGACTGTTGCCGAAAGGGCCAGTAGTACAAGGATTTGTTTGGCTAATTAACTCTGAACCTGGGTCAGGCCCCAACAAGCCAACAGCCGGAAACTATATATTTTCCTCAATGTTTCTAGTTTTACAAGATCACACTAAGCCGCAACGGAAAAGAGCATACGCATGAGAAAAATCCTTTCTTTCTATTTTTGGTTTACCCAGATTGCACAGAGTCGTGGGGCAAAGAATATATGCAAAAATGAAAGGGATAGATCCAGTAATAAAAAACTAAGAGATAAATAAACCAACATAAACATAGAGATAAGCAACTAAAACTGAAAATAAAGATTGTATACCTCCAGATCATAAAAATGACGAAGCTAGAGCTATAGGAAAACTTTTTTGCATGAAACGAAAGGGGTTCCTCACTGGAACAGATGCCCCTAACACAATATGGTAGTCCTCTTGGCCCGGAAGCGGTCAAAAACACTAAATATAGGAAACGACAGTCGGATGTAGTTGTAATGGCTTCGGATTTGGATCACCAATGGATGCGGCCCTCGAATAGCTCTGATACCATGTAAGAATTTACAGGGTAAGTTCCTTAGATAGAACACCAAAGGACATTACTCACAAATAGATCACAGATCAGTACACCAGTATTATTGATGTGGTTGAAACCTGCAAAGAGGGAAACAATCCATGTCCTGAGCCAACGCGATCACTTCAAGCAATTTATTAATGTGAAATAAAGAAAATTTACATAAGTTTCTCTCATGAATGATCACCTAGCAAATGACCCTCTATGCTCTTTAAATAGAGATCATGGACCAATCAAGTGTTAAGCCATGGATAAAGTGTCGATAATACCGAGGAGAGAATGAATCGTTAGATCACTTCATGTCTAGAACATATCGTGATTGTCAGATTGTAAGTTACAAAAAGTAAATACAAAATAAACACACTTTATCTAACTATAAACTAGACCAAGTTATACTTAATTATTTCCTATGTGTTGGAATATCCTAACACCCTCAAGGGAATATTTTAGATTCCTCGCTGCATCAAGAATATTTTATGGAATATTCCAGATAATATTCCCCTAGAATATACCCTCTCAAACTTCGTGTTGGTTCCTAGTTCTACTCGACCACGGCTTGACACTCCTCCTCCCCTTGTCTAGTTGAATGAGAAATGCCAATTTATATAGTTTATTTTGGCCGGGCATAACAATGATTTTAGTTGTTGGCCCATTGGTGGCAACGATGGGTTTGTTGGGGCAGACCGAGTTCAAACCCTGTGGCCACCCCAAGATAAATAGTAGTTAAAAAAAATTGGGCACGAATTTAATTTGGAGTTGGCAGTTGAGTGGCGGTGTTTGAAATGGCTAGTGGTTAAGTTAAGTCTGGTGGGCCGCATGTTGGTGGTCACTATTGTGGAGTCACTGCTATGAGCAGCCAGCCACGAGTTAGAGCCCTGCTAGCTCCATTTAATGGGGTCGTCATTTACGTGGCCGCTGAAACATGTTTGTTTGGGGTCGGCGGGGTTTGACCACCCACCAACCAAACCATATTTAATGTTTTGTTTAATCATGGGTTGGGGGTTGGGTAGGTTCATTGGGCCCGCCCACCCCATTTTTAATATTTTTGTCATTATTAACAAAAGATGAGTCGACCAGCAGATTTTTAGGGGTAATGGGAAAAATTAAGTTTGAGACAAATTCACCCTTTCAAGTGGCCAAATTTTGTGCACTGAAAATTTTCCAAATTGTTGCCTCGTTAGTGGTTGTCACTAGGCCTAGTTTGACCATAACTTTGACCAACTATATCTTGAGCATACGAACTCTGATTTCAATGTCATTCACACCGTTGGAATCACGTGATAAGCACTACGATCTAGTCCTTGTTTCACTTTAATATGAGGACTTTCATTTTTATCCCTTTTTGACTTATGATCGTCTCTAGAGCCACCTGGATCATTCACCCCATACTCTCTCCACGGAGTGGTCTTCACAACCAACCTTCTTCGATTGTTGTAATATTTGATTACAATATAATTATAAATCTAGGCTCTAAGGCTTCATAGCCTTTACAGGTATATCCATAAAGGCACATTGGCCCTACAACCCATTTGTTATCTTTGCATGGGCATGCAAACCCCATAGTATAATTTTGGCTCACCTACCTATATATTGATAATATTTGATTATGAAAGTATTAACAAATCATTATTATAGATTATAAAATAAATCAAATAAAAACATTCCAAGAGGAGAAATTCTTTCCCTATTTGTGCGTAGAACTTAGTAAATGAAATAGAAATATTATAAGAGGAAATTAGATTAAACTTTAGTTTTTCAAGAAGTTTAGTGAAATTGTTTTATAATGAGGATTATTAAAAAAAATATTTTCTTTTAATAATGAGACTAATATTGTTTAATTAATTTAAAAAAAAATGTTGACAAAGTTTAGTTGTTTGGTAAAATTGATATTTATTGTTTTCATTTCAATTCAATATAGTTAGTATTAGTGTAATAATATGTTTATGATAATTAATTATATTTATGTAAATTTAATTAATGTATGTTTATGTTTACTAGTGTAATTTTCAAGACATTTTTTCCCTAGTTTGGTTAATTAAAATATTTAGGAAATATTTTTTACAGAGTAAATATTTTAAATGATATTTTTTTAATTA